>APFE030401023.1:51783-92416 GCA_000404065.3 Pinus taeda | reverse complement strand
TATTTCATGTGGGAAAACTTACCTTTGGTCCATGGTAGTTAGTCCTTCGAATTTGAACCTATGGTTTTTGGACAATGGCATCTCGACAGACGTGTTGATCCCTAGTATTGAGTTGATGGTATTGGTTTGTTATGGTTTTGGCCCATGGTATTGGTCCATGATTTGAGAAAGAGCTTTCCTATATAAAGCAAAGGAGAGCATTTGGCTTGTGTATGGTTTTGGGTTGAATATCTTAAGATCTGAAATATTGGGTTATTGTTTCAAAAGCTTGATCTATATGAAAGTGAAGTGGAAAGCGAATCTTTGAAGGGTGTTCTCTCGAGCGCTGCAGCTGCGGAAGTGCGGAGGCGCCGCAGGAGGCGCCGCAGGAGGTGCCGCAGGAGGTGCCGTAGGAGGCGCCGCAGAAGGTGCCACAGGAGACGCCACAGAAGGCGCTGCAGGAGACGTCACAGAAGGCGCCGCAGGAGACGCCACAGGAGGCGCCGCAGGAGACGCCACAGGAGGCACTGCAGGAGACGCCACAGGAGGCGCCACAGGAGATGCCGCAGAAGGCGCCACAGGAGACGCCACAGAAGGCGCCGCAGGAGACGTCATAGAAGGCGCCACTGGAGACGCCACAGGAGGCACCACAGGAGACGCCACAAGAGGCACCGCAGGAGACGCCATAGGAGGCGCCGTAGGAGACGCCGCAGGAGGCGCCGCAAGAGACGCCGCAGGAGGCGCCACAGGAGACGCCACAGAAGGTATTCTGGGTTTAGTTTTCTGTTATTTTGGATCTAGTTATCTGGGTGACTTACTGGTACTTGATGATCATTTAATATTTATGGATCCAGTTTGAAAAGTGGTCCTTGAAAGAAAAGAAGTAGGGGGTTGTAGCTCCCTTCCAGGAGAGACTGGAAAACGAGAGAGAGTTGTAGCTCTCTGCAGGTTGCAGCCTGCGTACTGGTAAAGGACTGCACCAGTACAAGACCATTGTAAAAGGAGTTTCTAATTTGAAAGAAGATAGAGACATATTGCAGCAGGTGGTTTTCACCCACATTGGGTTTCCACCTTATATCTGGTGTTCTTTGATGTGACTGTCTGTTTTTCTTGTTCATGCTCATTGTTTTATGGTACTGATATGCAAAAATAATTCAAAGTATAAATAAGGAAGAATTGTTAAAAGGACTAGATAATACTAATTCACCCCCCCTCTCAGTATTATTTTCAACAGTTCTCCAGCCTAAGGCCAAGCTTACTGGTTACCCTCTCATCCTTGGGAGGCCCTGGTTAGCCACTGTCGATGCCTATATTAGCTGCAAAGCCGGAAATATGACTATAAAAAATGGGCATATGTCCAAGCAGTTAGTCCTATAACCTTGATTAGCCATCTCTAGAACATGACTTATCTTTATGGCTGGAAGAGGAGGAAGAAGATGAAGTTTATTTTTCCCAACTCTACACCTTAGAAACAACCATGGGATGAGGACAACCAGATGAAAATGATTTGATTGAACACATACTCCAAAGTCCAACTCCCAGTACATTGTCCTTAGAAGAAGTAGTAAGGGAAACCCATAACAACCACCAGATTGATCTATGCTTAGCTGATTCCAACCCTTCCCATGTCAAACCATAGAATTCGGCCATGAGGGAACTTTGAAAATCAACCCATCTCTTTCTGTTCACCAAGAAGAAATGTTGTGCAACATGCTAAAGGAACATATGGATGCCTTTGCTTGGAGTTACAAAGAAATGAAGGGAGTGCACCCCTCGGTGTGTACTCACCACAGTTACATCAAATAAGGTTACAAACCATTCCGACAACCCCAAAGGAGGATGAATCCAGCTCCCAAGGATATAGTCAAAGAAGAACAACAAAAGTTGCTAGATGTAGGTTTCATTTACCCTATCTCAGACAGTGAGTGGCTCTCTCCTTTGGTGTTGGTTCCAAATAAAAATGGTAAGTGGAGGATTTGTGTTGATTAAAGAGAGTTAAAGAAAGCTACAAAGAAGGACCATTTCCCTCTACCTTTCATCGACCAAGTGTTAGATGGCCTGGTAGGGAATTTTTTTTTCTCTTTCCTGGATGGATTCAGTGGGTATAATCAAATCCATATTAGCCCAAAAGACCAAGATAAAACCACCTTCACTTGTCCTCGGGGTACTTTCACCTATAGGGTCCTTTGTTTTGGCCTATGCAATGCTCCTTCCACTTTCCATAGAGTAGCCCTGAGTATCTTTATCGAGCTAGCCTATGATGTAGTAGAGATTTATATGGATGATTTTACACCTTACGGGTGTGATTTCCAAGAGGCTCTATCCAACTTAGGCAAAGTGTTGAACAAATCATCGAAATGAACCTGTCTCTTAGTATCGAAAAAATGTGAGTTCTTGATGACTGTGGGGCTTGTGCTAGGTCATTCAATATCCCAACAAGGACTACAGGTGGACCCAAAAAATATAGCTATCATCCAAAGGGTCACACCTCCACAAATGCAGAGAGGTGTTAGAAGTTTCCTAGGTCTAGCCAGACACTATCAGAGATTTATAAAGACTTCAGCAACTTAGCTTCTCCTTTATTTGTGTTGTTGGCCAAAGACTCTGAGTTTGTATGGTAAAAAAGTTGTCAAGAGGCCCAGGACACCCTGAAGGAAAAGTTGACAACTGCACCAACCCTTCTTTTTCATATACATGTTGATGCCTCACACAAAACCATAGGAGCAGCTCTAGGCCAGATAGATGAGAAATTGCCTTATACCATTTACTTTATCAGTAATAGTCTTTTGTTGGAAATAATACTAAGAGAGGGGGGTGAATCAGTATTAGAAAATTAATAATTTTTCATTTCCATAATCAGATACATATAGGTTACTTCAGTTAAGGGAACCCATGTGTACACGCAACTGTGTTTAATGCAACTAGATAATATCCAACAAACTTATGATTTAGTTAATTCATCATATGTTGATCTTTAAACTGTGCATTAGAACTTTATTAACCATAGAAGTAGTAACCAGGTGCAGTAAAAACAGAACAGATCATCACACATAGAAAACACACATGAACACCAAGATATAAGGTGGAAACCCAATATGGGTGAAAACTACCTGCTGCAATCATCTCTGTCTTCTTTTAATAATAAGAGAATTCTATTTATAGTTTTTGTACTGGTGCAGACTTATACTAGTACGCAGGCTTCTACCTGCAGAAGGATACAAACTTTTCTCGTTCTCCAGCTTCTACTGGAAGGGAGCTACAGCCCCCTAGCTCTTGTACTAGCTGATATGTTTACTAGTATGTAGGTGCCAGCCTACAGAAGGCTACAACCTTCTCTTTTCTTCTAGGGACCACATTTCATGAATTTTCAAACTGGATCCATCAACAACATCATCAAATCAACCAATCTCCTTTTGAACCAACCACAGCCGAATCAATCAATCACTCTGATTACTCAGAACGTTGTTACTAGAATATTGTAACCAGAACCCAAGCAATAATCTAGAATACTGCAACAACAAACAACAGCAACTAAAACATTGATTATAAGGTATACACTACTTTCCTGTGCCGAACTTGCATGTATACGCGCTTTCCTGAAAGCCAACCAGCGTATACATTTGCAAATATTAATTCATAATTCTGCAGCTATACCAGACTTCAGTTATACCCAAATCATATCATTTATAGAATAATATAAGCATCAATATTCAGATCTATAATATTTATGAGCAAAAACACATAATGATAGTTCACTTTTTCACCTTTAGATCTTGATCCATCATTAGATCTTATCCTCCATAACAAGATAATCATGTTGTGCCATCGCCATATTTCCCAAAACAAAGTTAATGGAATAGTCCACCATAATTTACTTTGTTTGGTCCACCAACTTAAGCATTCCGAGATGTTTGAGAAATTTTTGAGTGGGAAATCAATATCATGTGCAATATAGCACCAGATCTTCATAGAAATCGGGCATGTGAGGAATATGTGTTCATTATTTTCCACTGCTTCCCTGCACAAGACACATACTCCTGGCCCTTGCCAATTCCTCTTTTATATATTTTCCCATGTCAAGTCCTTGTTTTTCCAAACAAGTCATACAAATAATATGATCTTAATAGGGATTTTTGTTTCCAGAATTTATAAAAGTCACATACCTCATTATTTTGTGCATCTTGCAAATAGAAGGTATTATATATGTCCGCCACAACGACGCTACTAGCCTTCATCTTTCCCTGCCAAGTGATCTGGTCTCCACCAGCCTCCCATCCAATGCCAACCCATTTTAATTCAATTCTAATCTGCTCCCATTCCCCTACTAACAGATAACCAGACCCATCCCATCTAACCTTTTATAGATAGGATAATGTCCGTTCCATGTAGAAATGGCCTGGTTCCAATAGAAAATACCCCTACTGTGTATGCAATCATTAGGGGAATTTTGAGGTCTAAAATGGGCCTCCTAAGAAAAGCGTACAACCAAAATAAACTTTATAAGAACCAATAGGACTCAAGATGATGATGTCAACCATGGGAGATGATTCACCATTTTTGGAGTAAAAAAGTAAAAAGATTAAAAAATAATAAAACTACTTTTTCAACTCGTATTTTCAACTTATCTCCCTAAGGTTTTAATCAAATTTCGAGAGGGAGTACTCGTTGGATGCAAAATTTAGTTCCTCATCCAAAGAGTACCGATGTTACATACTTTTGATGGACCCTACTACACGAAAAATGAGAAATACATGAAAAAATATGATTGCAATCATGATTTTCATGTATTTCTCATTTTTCGTGTAGCAGGGTCCATCAAAAGTATGTAACATCGGTACTACTTGGATGTGGAATGAAGTATGCATCCAACGAGTATTTCCACTAGAAATTTGAGGAAACCCATAGGGAGATAAGTTGAAAAAACTGTTTTTTATTTTATCCCTCTAAAATTTGATGATGTAATCTAATATTATTTTATTATTTCCACTATTATTTTATAATTTCCTTGGGAGGCCCATTATAGACCTCAAAATTCCCCTAAATGTATGAGCTAATCTGAGAGAGTTAAATCGTTTCTAATACCTAGAATGTTGTCCTGGCCAATCAAAATCCGATGTCGAGAACCAAAACAGCAATTGTGTTTGATCTTATTGAAATTGCGCCATATGGCAGACCCGAGGTAGTCCTGATAAGGTCCTGATGCATCCAAACAACTAAATCCATGTCCTTTAAATATTTGTGTCTAATAATCCTGCCCCATATACCGCCTCGAAAGATACCCCTCCATAGTGTTTGTAACTGTGCCCATCCAAATAGCCTCGTATCCATAATACCCCACCCTCTCATTCTTTTTGTAGTAGTGATAATGGCTAATTTAGCCAAGTGATATTTATGTTTGGAGATACCACCCGACCATATATATTGTGCAATGATTCTATTAAGTTTCTTGATAATGGAACTTGGGATACAATATAAGTGAGCCTAGTACACACCCCACTGTGTAATCACAAATTGTGAGAGAATAATACGTCCCCCCAATGAAAGATATTTGTTCTCTCACCCTGAAATCCTTTTATAGTACCGATCTACTAACCACATCCAGTCATTAAGCCTGTATTTGTTGGGTTTTATATGATATACCAAGTATTTCATTCCCCCCTCCAATATCTCAGCACCAATACCAAATAAGTTCTTGATGTAAGAAATATCCTCCAGCATGCAACTACCATATAAAATGATAGACTTCTGTAGGTTCATAAAGAGCCCCGTAGCATTCCCGAATTTGACAAAAATATGAGATAGAGGCATCCAAATGATCCTATTCATCATTGATATGGATTTAAACAGGAACGCAACAAATTACAAAGATAACCATTAACATAAAGACGCAGTGGAAATAATACTTCATTTCATTAATATAAAATACTGAAATATGCTTACAAACAGCAATGGAAATAAACCAGCTAGGATAATGGTAGCTTATCTCTGAGAAGAGATGTAGCAGCTACATGCCTCTGAACTGTGTTACAATGAGGCTCGAAGGCCTATTTATTGTTGAGAAACAATGGGAAACCCTAAACATCCAAAAACCTAACCCTAGAAGATGAAATGCAAAATTGTGGGCCCCGTTTGGGTAAATTGGTACATCAACTTCCCAAGGTCGTAACTTTGGCATGCGATCTCCATTTGACGTGCACAATATCTCATTAGAAAGATCCATCCAAGAACTACAACTTTGGGAAGAGCAGCATCGGTCCATGGACCCATGTTTCTCCCAGGTTTCCCAAAAAAAGTCGTTTAGGGCCTCAAAACAGCTCCAGAAGTTCAGAACCCGAAAAACTGCTAAAAATAGTAAATTATGCTACAATTAAGGAAATTGAAAAGCTGAAAAAAACAATGGTGGGGGTCCAAGTGGACTTGGCAGGTGGCCACCAATATCCACCTAGATCATTCCTCCCCCCTTAGGAAGCAATGGTCCCCATTGCATTGAGTTCCTCCATTAGATGAGGAAACTTCTACTGAACTTGGTCCCTAGTGAACCACTTGCCCTGGTGAAGGAGTTGGCCTGTGTTGACAACTCGATACAGTTGGATATTTTGTTGGTGAGTGTGCTTGATCTATGTGTCCATGATGCGATCAGTTTCAGCTTGTTCCATACAATCTGAATTTAACTCTGTGGGTGTGAGTTGTTCTGGAATGTCGGATGTGTCTAGTAATGGTGGAAAGTATGGCCGAAGGTGGTCCACATTGAACACTGGCTGCAGGCCAAGGAATGGGGGAATTATGAGCTCAAATGCATTGTCTCCCACAGCCTTGGTAATGGTGTAAGGACCATATCGGAGTGGTTTGAGTTTCCAATAGGCTCCGGTAAGGTGTTCCTTTTACAAATGCAACTAGACTTTGTCACCCACCTGAAACTTATGTGGCACTCGATGTTGATCATGTCGCTGCTTGTACTTGGCATTTCATTTCTCTAGAATTTCATGGACATGCTAGCGAATATGTTGGATGTGCTCAATGAAGTTGTTTTCCTTATCTGTTTCGGATTGGACATGAGCCAAATCTGCGTGAGTAGTTGCAAATGGCATGGCCACATCAATGGGACACAGTGGTTGGAATCCCAAGCCCACTTGGAAAGGTTTGTGGCCAGTCAAGCTGTGGAGAGCCTGGTTGTAGCTGTGCTAAACATAGGGGAGGCTCTCATCCCATGTGCGTGGATGCTTTGAGCTGAACATGCGCACAATGTGTATGATCATCTTGTTGACAACCTCTGTCTGGCCATCAGTTTGAGGATGGAAGGTTGTGGACTTAGTGAGTTTGGTGTCCATCATCGACTAGAGACTAGATCAAAATGTACTAAGAAACCTATTGTCTCGATCTGAGATGATAGACTGTGGGATCCCAAAGTGTACCCACGCTCGTTCAAAGAAGAGTTTAGCAGTGGCTTCTGTTGTGATATTCTTCTTGTAAGCCGCCATAATGGCCATCTTCAAGAACCTGTCGATGACCAAAAAAATGCATTCATTTCCATTCTTAGTGGAAGGAAGGCCTTACATGTAATCCATGGAGATGGATTCCCAAGGTCAACTAGGGGTAGGCAGCGGGGTATAGAGGCCTTGCTTCTTTATGGTCAGTTTGGCAATGGTGCAGGCAATGCATGATATGATGTACTTCCTGACATCCTGTCAAAGATTCAGCCAATAGAAATACTTCTGCAGTACTACCACGTTTTCTCAACCCCGAAATGCCCAGCAGCCCGACTGTAGTGTGCTTCCGAAATCATCTTCGCACACTCGCTTGAAGGAACACAAAGGTGACGTAGGTGGCATAACAGGGCATCCTGGAGGTGAAAATCTGGAACATGCTGACCCTCCAAGAGTGTCTGGTATGTGTGGCCAAATTCTAGGTCGCTTTTATAGAGAAGTGGCCAATCATAAGTCTCGTGCCCACAAGAGTTGAGCACAGTGGTTAACGCCATGATCGGTGGTCGACTGCGTCAATCTGTAACATTATTGGTGTTGCCCTTCTTATACTTGATATTCAAATGGAACTATTTCAGGTATGTGGACCACTTCTAATGGCGACCATTCTGCAATTTCCATTGGGTCTGTATGAACTGCAGGGGTCGGTGGTCTGTGTGGATGACCATTTCCTTCCCAAAAACGTAATGCTTCCATTGTCAGCAGGCCTGCACAATGGAATACATCTCTTTATCATAATTGGGATACTTCTAGACTGTGTCTGAAAGTGTCTCACTATGATATGCCACTAGATGCCCGTGTTGAGTAAGGGCTGCCCCAATAGCATAGTCAGAGGCATCTATCTTGACCTCAAATGGTTGTTGCAAGTCTGGTAATGCGAGCACTGGTGTCATGCAGAGGCGATCTTTCAACTCTGTGAATGCCTTCTATTAAGATTCAGACCAAAAGAATTTTGCTTTCACTCCTCCCTTGGTGACTTAACTCAAGGGCCAAGTGATATGAGAAAATCCCAACACGAACCTACAGTAGAAGTTGGCAAGACCTAGAAAGTTGCGGAGCTTTGTCAGAGTGGTTGGAGATGGTCAATCCCGAATGACTTGGATCTTGGCTGGATCCACATGCACCCCCTGTTCATCAATAATGTATCCCAAATACTGAACTTGGGTCATGCCAAAAGTGCATTTCTCCAAATTGGCACACAACTTGTGTTGCCACAGTGTTTGGAGAACCTGTCGGATGTGGTGGAGGTGTTCTTCCCAGCTCTGGCTAAAGATCAGGATGTCATCCAAGTATACCACTACAAATGAGTTGGTGAATGGCTGCAAGATGTCATCCATTAGCCTCATGAAGGTTACAAGAGCATTAGTCAATCTAAAAGGCATAACCAACCATTCGAAAAGGCCCTCCTTGGCATTGAAGCCAGTCTTCCATACATCGAAGGGTTCGATTGGTACCTGGTGATATCTTGACTTCAAATCGATCTTGCTGAAATATTTTTCCCCCTTCAATTGGTTCAAGAGGTCATCAATCTGTGGGATCGGGTACCTATTGTGGACAGTGATCTTGTTCAGCGCCCAATAGTCAATACAGAGTCTCCAAGTCCCATCCTTCTTTTGTACCAACACAATTGGGCTCCCACAGGGCAATGAACTCGGATGGATGTGACCTTTCTGCAGCAGCTCTTGAATCTGCCTCTTGATTCCATCGTTCTCCAAGATGGAGCGTTGATAGATTGGTCCATTGGGCAGTGGCGCACCTAGGGTCAGATTGATGGAGTGCTTGACCTGACAGTGCAGAGGAACCCCTACGGGGGAGGTGAATATGTCCTCGTACTCCTCCGCGACCTTATCCATCTGTAGTTGTCGTGTGGAGGGGCCCTGTCTAGAGGTCATGGCCACCGTCTTCTTCTTTCCTTGAGAGCATATCATCAGGAAAACAAATTTTCTGGTTTTGGAAATGAGCGTAATGCATTGTTTTGTCGTAACCAACGAGATGGTGGTAGGTGGTGCTACCTCCAATATCTTGTACAACTTATTTCCCAAAGTAACAATAACAGTACGGGGCCTTGATTCATACACAACATGTCGCTTCCACAAGTATGGTTGACCTAATAATACATCACAAACTTCAAGGGGAGCAATGTCACACAATACCTCATCTGTGAAGGGCTTGATACTATATGGAAGGCGACACTGCTGGCTCACGCAAAGATCACGTCCTTGGTGAAGCCACCCAATGGTGTACGGTTGTGGATGTGTTGTGGTTGGTAAGCCCAGCCACTTCACAACCTTTGCCGAAATAAGGTTCTTTTGGCTCCCGTTGTCGACAATGAACTATAGCAGGAATCCCTTTACCCACATCTAGGAGTGGAAGAGATGCTCCTCCTCCTCTGGATCTTCGGATTCCTCCTTCTGGATCTTCATGGTGAAAATGGTGGCGTTGGACTCCAAATCGATAATTTGCTTCCCTTTTTCATTCCCCTTGTCAGGTTCTGACTAAGAGTCGGAACATGTATCTAATTCTGACACCTTTAGCTTGGCCATCAATGACTGCTTAGCCTGACACTCACTTGTGTTGTGAGTGGATCTCTTATGGAACTCACACCACTTTCCCGTGTCTTTTTTCGGCTTCCCAGAACTGTTCTTTGCTTGAAACTTTGGTGGGTTGTCTTGGGCCGCCCCACCTTGGATTTGTCCTTTGTTCTACGGTTTGGAGGCACCTTTCCCTTGCTTCGGATTCACAGATCCAAAGTCTCGCTTCTTTTGTTTAAACTTTTGCTTGACCTTGACGGCATATCGGTATGTTGTGCCAAGTGAGGGAATGTTCGGAATTCTATTTTTTCCTGGATGTACTTGTGCAGGTAGTCGTGGTATTTGAGTACAAAATGTTGCTCTGAATCCTTGATACCCAACTTTGTGCAAAGGGTATGTAAAATATTAGTAAACTCTAGCATGTCTTGGTCCCTTCCCTGCCACAACATGGTCCACTTTATGTATTGATCCTCATAGCTGTCGACAGGGTAGTATTGCTCCTTAATGGCATTCCGGAATGAATCCCAAGTGGGTGCGGTTGAAAATAATGAGCCTGTACTTTCATCCTTCTGCTCGCAGTAGGTTTCCCACCAGTCCTTGACGTGGGGGGATGCTTTGAGAAGAGCGAAAATAATCTTTTCCCGACTAGAAAAATCATGAACAGAAAAATAACCCTCTAGCAGATTTAACCATTTATCGACGTCATCTGCATCTATCTAACCCTTCAATATGGGGATTTCAAAATTAACTTGTACCTTAAACGGTGTGGCATTTCCAGAGTAGCTGTTGGAAGCCGATGCGTCGCCCCTGGGTAGTCGCTGAAGGATCTGGGCAAAGTTGTCCATCATCACATTCCTTTGTCGCTCGAGAGATTCTTCGAGAAATATTTTGATAGGATCGCCTGCCCCCTCATCTTTCTTTTCATCCACCATGGGAGGCCATCGGGATTTGCAAGGTTGGTCTTACAAAGGTTTGACCAGTTCAAGCCCTAACTCCTTATATCCTGACCTCGTTGGGGACATGCAAAGAAAAACAGAGAAAAAGCAGACTACTCTGATACCACTGATCCAGATTTAAACAGGAACGAAACAAATTATAGAGATAACCATAAACACAAAGATGCAGTGGAAATAATACTTCATTTCATTAATATAAAATATTTAAATACGCTTACAAACAGCAATGGAAATAAACTAGCTACGGCGATGGTAGTTTATCTCTGAGAAGCGATGTGGCAGCTACATGCCTCTGAACTGTGTTACAATGAGGCTCGAATGCCTATTTATTGTTGAGAAACAATGGAAAACTCTAAACATCCACAAACCTAACCCTAGAAGATGAAACGCCAAACTGTGGGCCCCGTTTAGGTAAATTGGTACATCAACTTCCCGAGGTTGTAACTTTGGCATACGATCTCCGTTTAACACACAAAATATCTCGTTAGAAATATCTATCCAAGAAATACAACTTTGGGAAGAGCAACATCTGTCCATGGACCCATGTTGCTCCCAGTTTTCCCAAAAAACATCGTTTAGGGCCTCAAAATGGATCCAGAAGTTCAGGACCCGAAAAACTGCTAAAAGTAGTAAATTGTGCTACAATTAAGGAAATTGAAAAGCTGAAAGAAACAATGGTGGGGGTCCAAGTGGAATTGGAAAGTGGCCACCAATATCCACTTGGATCAATCATGCCCATAATCAAAACATTATCCACAAAAAAACTATGATAAATCCTCATGTTACGGCCCATAACCAGAGGACAGAAGATACCTGTCCCCACAGCTTTTTTAATGTGTAAACTGAGACCATCCATAGCCAATATGAAGAGTAATGGAGATAGGGAACAACCATGTCTGAGCCCTTGGCCCACCACAAAAAAGTTAGTGGGATATCCATTGATAATAACCGCATATCGAACATTTGTTATACAAGCCATGATCCATTCCCCATTTCTGGCCTGTAAACCAATTCTGTGTAAAACCATCCTTAAATACCCCTAGTCAAGACAATCGTAAGCCTTTTGTAGATCGACCTTCATGACAGCAACATTAAGTTTTTTGATATGTATGGTAGATCGACCTTCATCCTGCCAACAATAGTCTTTGATATAATCTTATAAATAATATTACGCAATGATATCGGTCTATAATCTGAGAAAGTCCATGTGGATGTCCCCTTTGGGATGAGGGCGATATAAGTCGAATTTATATAGGGATGGATATATCCCCAGACTCTTGTTTCTTCTACCATAGCCAATATGTCCCCTTGAAATATGTCAAACAAATGGTAAATAACTCAATTGTCCATCCATTAAGACCTGGGAATTTATCTTTCTTAAATGTTCTGAGAACCCCCATGATTTCCTCCCCTGTGACTTCCTTGAATAGAGCCTCATTTGCATCATCATCAAACATATTGGGGTATACATCCACCCCCCAAATCTGGTCCTCGGTATATTCTACCACCCTTTGACCATATGCCGTTTCAAAATATTATACATCCACATTACAAATCGCTTCTTGGGTATGACACCTATTACCATCTGAATCCTTAAAATCCCATATGGAATTTATGTTCCTTTTGTGATTAGTGAATCTATGAAAGAATTTGGTATTCTGGTCTCCTTCCTGGATCCAATAGCCCTGCTCTTTAGGTGCCATGAAGTCTCCCGAAGTTTTAGAATTTGATTTCTCTTCAGTTCCAGTGTATGTATATCCATCTTTAATGACGTAAGAGGATTATGTAGTAGGAGTAGTGGACTCAACTTCTCCAAAGCCACAGAAATATCATTTAAATCCTTTTTCATTAGGGTCTTCTTCCACCTATCCCATTTCTTAACCACCTCCTTTAGAGCCCTAAGTTTGTTCATAATATTAATCATAGGGGAGGAATCCCAAGTCTGTCCCTTATGCCAAACCTCTCGTACAAGAGCATCAAATTCAAGGTCCATCAGCCATATTCGATTGAATTTAAAAGGAATTCCATATCTGAGGTCCAATCGCCACCATTGATGAATAATGGGCCTGTCGTCAAAAATATAATTACTTATGATGCCAGATTGTATGGACCCAAGTCTGTCCAAAAGATTTTTTTGCAAAAGGAACATGTTCAGTCTTTTTGCCACATAACCATCACCCGCCCACCCATTATCCCATGTAGGGGAAATTTTGGGTGTACATATATCAACAAAATTGTGATCGATTATAATATCTTTAACCAGTTTAGCCATGGCATCAGCTTTTCTGGTACCTCCCCAAATTTTGTCCAGACCAATAGTGCAATTCATATCTCCAGCCATGATAAGGGATTTAAGGACTAAGACCTCTGATTCGACCAACCTTTCCCAAAATATGTGTCGGTATTTGTACGGGGCATATATGTTTAGAATATGTATGCACCCCGGAAAACCTCTAATATTACCAGCAAGAAATATTCATGCAAAACAAGAGTGTGCCTTCATATTAACCCATCTAGGGTCCCATAAGGCAGTCAATCTGCCCGAATGACTAGAAGCATTAGTTGCAACCATGTACCAATCTAGGAGCATTTTTATGAAATAAATAACCACCTATTGAGCCGAGTGCATAGTCACCTATATAAGAATAATATAGGAGCGAGAAGAAAGGAATAGTTCTTTGAGAGCCAAAAATTTCGGAGTAGGCCCCAAACCCTAAATGTTCATAGATAAGATGTAGTTCATGAGAACCGGGAAGAGGGCACATTTTCTCTAAGGGCCCATGTAGGTATGGATGAAGCGATAGGAACATCTACCAGAACATTAGAATCGATAGGATTGAAAGGGATAGCTCTAGCACGTCCCCAGAAATGTCTACTGTCCTAGCTCTTCTTTCGGCGAACAGTGATATTTCCTACCGAAGAGGGGTTGATAAATAGTGACTTGGTGTTGGTGGGCTTGTGTATTGTAAGAGAGCGGAGGTCCAAAGTCTTTGACTGGAGTAGAAAGTCAATATCACTATCTACCAAGTTGGTAGGGGAAGAGATAGGGGAACATGGCAGAATGGGACGAGTCCTAGTCACAGGGGATGTATTCTGATTAGGATGTGAAGTGGATTAAGGTAAATACATAATGTGTGATGGGGAGATGGCCCCATGTGACATAAGGAGGGGTGGCAACTTCCCCAAAGGTGGTGGGTCCATACCAGAATATGGAAAGCTCTTATCCGACAAGGGCAAAGTGTCATTAGTGGGTAGTGTTCCTAAACCTTTTATGGAATTAGGAGATGAGGGAACCTCAATAGGGGTGATATTAACACGTTTTGGTGATGAAAGTCCAGATTTTGGGAAGGGAAGTGAAAAAGGTGGTGTACCTGATAAGTCTTTCTTGTCATCCGAAAACTTGACTTGCGCCAGGCCAGCAGTAGTCTCAGCAGCCCTTCCACCCATCATTTCCATTGTTCCATGATAGTTACATCTATACGTTGAGTTCCGCCACCCATCTAACATAGACACCAAGCCATAAGATGACTCATGTGATGGAAAATAAGACATCTAAATGGTATACCCTAGAAATCCAATCTTTGCACCAGATGAGTATCCTCCCAATAAATTTCAATATGATTAGGGAAACCCCCTCTGTAATTTTTTTCAATCAGAATCCATGCAATTCTCTTGTCTCGAGCACCCAAGAACTGAGGATCAACATAAATAAACTTTCCAATCGCATTCCCAATGTCCATGAAAACCTGACGAGTCCAAAATTCAATAGGTAAACCAGGCAATTTGACCCATATCAAAGTGTTCTTGGGCATCTCCTTTAAGGGGTTGAATCCAATATACCATGCATGGAGAGCCAAGAAACCCCTCCCCCATATCCATGGAAACGCCTTGATATTTTGTAGATCCTCTTGACACAGAAAATGAAAATTGTACCAATCGTTCATCGGTCAAACCATTGATGGCATATATCCCAGTAGAGACTTCCATTTAGTTTCCACCCATTTCCTCATCTAGCCTTCTCCCAATACAGAAAAGTTCCATCTACCAACAAGTTCCCGCTTCTATAAACTACTACCTCGATCTATCAATACGTTGTGGCCAAAATTGAGAATCGGTGCAGGTGATGAGATATTGATAGTATGTTTTTTCTGTGAACGAAAATTTCGATAACCACGATTTCTGTCCTGTGAATGAAAATGTGCATGTGCACACCTGGCACACCGCCAGGAGCATCCACCAAGCACCCAAAATCTATGCCATCGGGGCCACCCCCGAGCTTCGACCCAGAGAGTAGTCTGTGATTTGCTTCTGCCTCCAACATGGCACGTATAAACTCCTCATGTGCCTATGTATCCGATGCAAATGGATCCACGGGATCCATCATGTAAAAACAAATATGCAATGGATTGAAAAGACATTGCCTTAAATGAACAAAATAGGGTAGCTCAACACATAAGATAATATGTCAGATATCACACCTCCAGAGTGTCGGGATCCACAACGCAACAGAAACCAATGTTCAACATATGCCACAAATGCCCACATATCATCAATCAAGGAATATCGTCGTTGAATATAAGCCTGAAAGAGGAATGAAATAGACATATATAATAGAAAAATATATTATTAGAAATGATCATACCAAACACATCGTCCAAAGCCTAAAAATGTAGAAAACATAGAATAGGGGAATAATGTGTGAACAACCCAAGTCATATCAATTAATAACAACCCTCACATCCTGCCACAGGGAACTCAAATAACCTCCAAAAAGAGAAAAGTGGCAGTCGGAAATAGTCCACGGCACTCAGAAAAACCAGTCTGGAAAAAAGTGACCATGAACGTGCAGATAAAACACTACCCTTCACAGTAGCAACAACAACAACACCCCAGACATGTCCACCATCTGTTGCGTATTCTAAAACCAAATTCCTTGCATGGCCTAGATATGATGAAGGAATTAATCCACCGATTCCAAATGGTACAATAGTCAGTGGGATATAGACAAGATCCCGCCCCCCACGATATTGTGGGTAGGAAAGAGAAAGTATGTCAGTTCAAAAGGGCATCTGATTGCCTTTAGGAATGATGGAACTACTGCTTATACATACAAATTAGTATATAGACATCAATCATGAATAACATCAGAATATGGATAATATCTGACTGTATAATGTATGAAATACCATCCAAGAAAATCATGAAATACCGGGAATAAAATGAGACCAAAATGTGACAATAACCCCACTGGTATAGCCGCCCTATGTCAATAATGGTAGAACAACAGAAAAACCATTGGCATAAACAAAGACATATCCCAAATCTGCACATAGTGATATAGGACACTAAAACAGTAGCCTCCCCAATCTAAAGCACCATGTCCTACGAGAATGTAGGGCCGAAATATATATGCACCACTGGAGATGCCGAGTAAACATACCTTGTAGTCATCCAATTCCTTGCAACTTCTTCAATCCCGCGTTTCACCCTCTCCGCGTCCATGCCCCTGATCACCTTATGGGCTCTCCCTTACAAGTGAAAAAGTTGAAAAAACAATGAACAAGCACACCTGCAACTTTGCAACTAATGTGATTGCATCCATAATCCAATTCATGCATTCGTTCATGAACCAGGATGATGTTCATGTTGCAATGTGGATTTTTGTGAGACTTCAGCTTCATTAACTATCTATTATTGGTCACCAGTGATCAAATTGGAATGACTAGTTTTAATTTCAATTAGAAGATCTATATAGTCCTTCCATAATGAAAAGATTAAAATAAAAATGCATTTTTATTGACAATAATATATTATCTATAGATTTTATTTTTAATCAAATTTATTTCTATTAAATTAATCAAATTTCTAAATATTACATTATGATACTAGCAAGTAGAAAATATCACATTATGGTAACGTCAAATAACAATATAGTCAAATTTGAAAATGCACATTAACATAATAACAAACTTTATAAAACCATCTATCTCAAATTAAATTCAGGGAAGGATCAAATCTCTTGAAATGCAAATCTCATATTTAAATTTACAACAACAAAAAATCCATTTAATTTATTTATATTTAATGTTTACACTAATAAATTAATATGACATTTCATTTTTTTATATTTCATATTTAGACTAATAAATTAATATGATATTTCATTCTTTCATTTATTATATTTCTCTTTAAGTATATTTTCCATTTTATGATTAAAATAAACAGAATTTTTTTTTTAAATAAATTTCTATCTAGTTGGGGAGAAAAACATTGGATAGAAAAATAAAATTGTCAAATCTATATATTATATATATGAGACATGGCATATAGTCTATGGCACTGACAACAATGTTACCCATAATTGTTTGCTTGATTTCTTTTGGCCCATATCATTGGGGCAAGTTACTCTTGAGGTAGATGCCTCTTATTCATTGTATTACTCTTTGAAATTCATGCTGCAAATTTGTGTGCGAGCAAGAGAGGAAGCAATGTGAATGTGAGTTCAATCCGCAAACAAATCACTCAAATCATATATAGGGAAAAAGTACTTTGAGGAAAGAGTTGTCTTTGAATAACTGAGAATGGAATGAAGATTCAAAAAGCTGAGAATGGAATGAAAATTCAAAAAATTGTGACAGTTTTGTTACTATAGAAAAAAAAAAAAACAAACAAACAGACAAAACAAAGCAAAACAAAAAACAGTGTCAAGGTTTCTCATAGGCATTATATTCAGCCTAATTTTTTACTAAAATTTAAATTAAAAAACATTAACCACGATCCAAAAAACAAAACCAATTTGAACTAGCAAAATGTGTATGAATATTATAAAATAATATCATTAAGACTCAAAATTTCAAAAAATTTAAAAATATTATAAAATATTAATTAAGAGTTTGAATTTCAAAAAAATTAGGAATATTACAAAATATTATAATTAAGAGTGTTGAATTTGAAAGAAAATTATCTTGGCTATTAACTAATCCAATATGATGACAAAGGAAGCCTAATCATCATAAAATTAAATAAAATGTTCAAAATATATGGGTATGATTTTTGAATTTGACAGAATAATTTGGATTTCAAATCCCAACTCTCATATCTTTCTACTATGTTAGTCGCAACAAGTGGATTAAGGGTATATATATATATACTAGATGTCAATTAATGTGAGAAAGTTGCTATTTTACTTTAATGGTTGCATGTACACATAGTTGATATGCATCATTTTCAACTTGAGATATACACAAAAATAAAGTTAAGAACAACCTCTCATTTACTCGTGAGTTTTGTGAAGAATTCATAATGGTTTTTCTCAGATACTGTCGGGCTTTTCATGCCAAGCAATGAAAATACCCATTCGTGAAATTCTATGGTTCCAAGCACAGAGCCAATTAATTAACCACCAAAGGACGTGAAAGGCATCCTCTGAGCAAGGAATAGAAGGGAAGTTAGCTCTTCAGGGTAGCCTTTTGCCTCACTATTTTCAGTAAATGAAGTTCAACGGTAAGTTTCCGGAGTGTAACTCCAAGATGAGAATTCAAATTTCATTGAGTATATATATGACCTGTTGTGTCTTGGCTAGAAGAGTAAGCGATCTCATAGCGGACCTGAGGCATAATTTTCCTGCTATTGTGCGGCTTGCAGGCAATTGCATGTACCCTAGGTTTATAGTGGCAGCCAGTTAAATTTGATCCTGGGTCTGTTCAGAGTAACTCTCACCTGCTACCGATTCTCCTAAATTTAAAAAAGAAAAACAAAACAAACAAAAACAATATTTGGGTGGAAACAAAGAAGAATCTGTGAATGAGAAATTAGATCGACAATTTCATGCCAAGGTCAGGGGTTCTCGTGTTTATCACAAAACCATAGCTTGAGTTAAGCTGGAACGAAAACGTCAGCCGTAGATAATGATAGGAAATCTCATTCATTATAATTTTAAGGATGTTGAAACTAATATATTACTCATTTTGCTTCCAATTCGAGGGGTGATTATGGCCCCTAAGCGCCGAGAGAAACCCCATGGCACTCCAGACATCGGAAGCCCACAAGAACAATCCATAAAACACTCTATTGGATAAATCACCCATATATGGAAAGACAACATTGTAGGTAAGAGCCAAAATCAGGGTTCTTTTGTGAGAATACCAGCCCACAAGGAAACAGCTTGCCTACATATCTATCTTATGTTGACCAGTGACAGTGAAAACCTATATTGGCTAATGATAGTGAAAACCTAATTTCCCCACCATGTGATTAGAATTTGGTTACAGATACCTATTCTATCTGAATATCTTGCAAAATCCATGATCTTGTGCAAACCCAGTAGATGGGTTTGAGAGAATACCTCATCAATTTGCATCTTGGCTTATCTCCTATGTGGGTTCTGGACAGTGAATAATCGACTTGAAATCTTAGTGCACCCTCAAATCGTAGTCGACATTGGATCAAGCTGACAACATTTACTCATAAAGAGTCATGTTCTATGGACTACGATGTTGAGACTGAAGCTCTAAACAACTATTGGCCTTGAATCTTGATACTAAAAAATGGGTTTCAGATGTCAAATTCAGCTCCAAAATCCATCTCCCAACTGGATGCAATACCAGAGCTTCAAAACCACAACATCCCACTGTTATCAAACCACCCAATACAAACAGACATCAGAGGACGAATCAAGAAAGCAAGTGAACATACACAAACAAGAAAAGCAAAGACTAAAAAAACATTAGAGATCAGTTTTTCAGATACCAGTTGGGATACATGATATGAGGATGATGATTCATGAATTTTCTACATTGGTTTTCTCCCTATTTTACTTTCCTCTCCCTTGTCATGCGGACCAATTTTTTTACACTGCAGATCATTCAATTTATTGCTTCTTTGATGGAATGATTTACTACGACAGAAATGTATTATTAGTAATTAGCAAGTGGTGGAGAGCATTGGGTTGTGAATGGTAAGAAACACTGAACCATTCATCAGCAAATTCTTAGCAATTAATTACAAAATCTTATGATGATCACGCGCTTTTAATGAATTATGTAATGTCTCTATCCCCAAAGTAATTTTCGGATGGTTGAAACGTTGGCTTCGTAATGAATTTTAAAAACGCAACCAGGTTTCTATGAGCAGTGTCATCCTCCAGGGATGTCTGGTAGCCCTTCACAGGAAATTTTGTTAGATTATTTAATTTTTTTAAAACCGGTATAAAAAAATTTGACATTTTTTTAATGTGTAAATTTAGATTTGCACTTCTGAGACGCGCTACAACCCTCTTGACGGGATGTGATGTGATGTGTGCAATTTTGAAGCCTCTTGATGTGATGTGTGCAATTTTGAAGCCAGTTGGTTACATGATTGTTTTTTTGAATCTAGATAATCCGTAATTAGTGAGAGTTAACCCAGGATCAAATCTGACTGGCTGCCACTATAAACCTAGGCTAGCGGGAAACTTGCCTCAACAAGAGGCGAGAGGGGGAAACTTGCCTCAACAAGAGACACAACAGGTTAAATATATACTCAATGAGATTTGAACCCTAATCTCTTGGGTTTTATCCAGCAAAACTCGCCACTAAATCCCATATCACTGTGTAATGATTACATGATTGTTAGGTGTCATAATTGTAACAATTAAGAGTAACAATTAGATAGGATACATATGGAAGATTGTGTTGAAGACAACGAATCTTAAAAATGTCACCAGGAAAAATCTCCCTATATAATTCCTATCAGGATAATAAAAGTGGATCGTGAATATCAGCATAATAAAAGTGGATTGTGAAGCTACTTGAGTCATGAAAGAGGGATTTGAGAAATTAAGGAGATATCTTTACAATATAAAAATGAAAGTGGGTTGCGAAGGTAATTTGATTCATGAAAGAATCAAAGAGGGATATGAGAAATAAAAAAATAAAATAAAGGTGTTTTGTATATTAATTTAATTGTATAAATTTATTAATGTTTTTTTTTTAATTATTGTAATTTATATTTATAACTAAAAGAAGGTTATGTTAGTTTCCAAAGTTCACATAAAAATCCACTAACCCAATTAACTAGTAGCATATCAAAATTTTCCAAGACTATGAATAACAACTACAAAAATTAATCAGCTGATCTACAAAACCTCAAATCGGGGAGATGAAAATTCAACTTTTCCACAGAAACATGGCGAAGTAAAGCGAACAATGGGCATATCGAAACCAGCAATAGAAAATCAAAAGATGCAGTGAACTATTCTACATAGTAGCTTGAGGGCATACAAAACAAAATCAATGCCCTGTAGAAAATAACCAACAGACGCACCACATTATTCACAATATGCCATGAGATGCATAGTATCAAGAGGTAACATTACCATCCTTGAAAAGCCCTGGCCCTTCTACAAGCGCAGATTGAAGAAAACAACCTCCACTAGAAGGACAATAATTATGCAAATGAAACAATGTCCATGCGTTGCAACTAAACAAAATTCACACTAAAAGGCATTGTATCCATTTTTTCCAAAGAAAGCCAGTATAATTAGATAGAAGAAAACAATTTATTCATCTACAAAGAACAACCAAGAGATACAAGGATTGAAAGCCCTCCACACACATCCCATAGAAAAATTCAGAGATACGTGGCTCCCAAAGAATCCAAAATATATGGAGCATAAAAGGAAACAAAAATATCATCACTCCATGCACCAGAATAAAGATAGGATGTCTACAAATTCTCTCTACTAATCTTGCTCTTCTGAGACCATGTAGAAAATCTGACTGTAGATTAACCCGATAATGCAATACAACCAAAGCAAAATATTATAACCTACTTCTACTATCAAGAAATTTGCGGAATCTTAAAGATCGAGTTGAACACATATAACCAAAAGAAGAATAATCAGTTGCACAATACCCATGAGAATACTTTGGGGAAAGCCTCAGCTAAAAACCCCACTATCTGTATTATCATACAAGGTGGAAATACATAGTAATCATACAAAGCCTTAGCTCTCACAGCTAGCCAGCTCTCAGTATAATCCTCATAGATGCTCACAGGCAATCAAAGCTTCTCACAAGCCTTCCTCTCTGCCCTCCAAGCTCCTATTTCCTTGCGTTGTTTCTAGTGGATGATTCTCACCTCACCAAGTGGAACATTGCTCTCACACACTGTCAGAACTATGCAATCCTCAAGGAAAACACATGCAACTTATAGTACATTGTCCTTGTCTTTAATCTCAATCGGTTCTTTCTCATAATAGACATGCATGAGTTTCTGATGAGGGAATCTTTAGTTAACTAAAGTACACTAGTTGAGTGAATGCATGCATCAACTGACTGTTAACTCTCTATTAGTTTCTCAAACAGTTTGGAACTAATTTAACTGGACTTAACTTAGTAAACTGAGTTAACTAATTACAACTCAGATATAACTCAAACTCATCTCCTAAATTTTAGGGATAAATCTTGCATGACTTCATAAATACTTCTAACTTGAATTTCTCCAACTAATTAAGTCAAAATAACTTAATTAACTATTTTCAAGTAGTTGTTAAGACTAAATTCGATTTTAATTCACAATTTAATTCAAGGACAAATTAAATTGGAATATTCTTGTTGTCACATTTCAACACTCCCTCTCAACAAGAAAGGGATTATCTGCCACCCCGATCCTGTCTCTATGGAACTCGAATTTACACTTTGACAATGCCTTTGTCAAAATGTCAGCATCTTGCTCTTCTGTCGAAATATACACTGCAGCAACATGATCCTCCTCGATATGTGAAAAACCATGAGCAACAAATCTTGCCTTATGCTTCTCCACACCACCATCAACAGCTTGCTTTACCTTGTAAAGCCAACAGGAACTCACAACTGACTTGTTCTCCGGTTTCGAAACCTTGTCCCAAACACTGTTACGAACTATGGAGTCATACTCCTCCACCATAGCATCAACCCAAATCAGCTGATGCATTGCTTCCTCAAAGGAAGATGGCTCGGTCTCAACACATTCCCCAACAAGGGTCGTGTATCTAATGTACCTCTCAGGTGACCTCCTCTGTCTGCACTGAGAAGATAGTTCTCCCACATTCTCTCTCGCATCTTGCAACAATCTTTCAGTTTCTCTTGTGCGCTTCCATCCATCTCTGGAAGACTCTGCTTGAGTGGATGTCTCCACTCCTGGAACCTCTACATACGGCTGCTCCGCATCAGTCTGAGGCTCCTCCTCCTTAGGAACCAACAGTTCCTCGACAGCCTGCAGTTGGAGCTCCCTCTCAAGGGAAACTTGCATGGCCTTCTGCTCATCAAACTTGAGATCTTTGTGAACCATTGTCCTCTGACTGGTAGGCAAGAACACCCGATAGTTGTGAGGTGTATTAGTGTACCCCACAAGTATCCCCAACTCCGCTGTCGGCCCAAGCTTCTTCCGTGCATCCTTTGTCACATGGAAATATACCAATGAGCTAAAGATCCTGAAGTGACCCACATCAGGTCTCTCACCGGAGAAAGCTTCCGATGGTGTCTTCATCCCAAGTATGTGATGCGGGCTTCTAATCTGCAAATAGACCGTTGTGTTGCATGCCTCAGGCCATAAGTGAAGTGGCAGGCCTTGGTCATGCAGCATCACCCGTGCTGCCCCTACAATAATTTTGTTCTTCCTCTCAGCCACCCCATTCTGTTGTGGGTTATGAGGTGCCGTCAACTCCCATTTAATTACTTCCATTGCATAGAAGTCCTTAAACTCTTGAGAGACATATTCTCCACCGTTCTCGCTTCTCAAGGCCTTGATATTCTTCCCTAATTCTTTCTTAACCAAAGCTTTGAACTCACAAAACTTTGTGAATGTTTGGTCCTTCTTCTGCTTGAAATAAATCCAGTATTTACGAGAATAATCATCAATGAAAATCACAAAATACCTTTGCTTCATTGTGGATGTCGTTGAGAATGGTCCACACACATCAGTATGAACTCACTCTAAGATAGCCTCTGCTCGACTGTCTCATTCATGAAAGGGAGACTTGGTGTACTTTCCCAAGGTACAACCTTTGCATGTGTCAACTTGCTCAAGTTTACCTTTGGGAAGTCTTGTAGATAGCTGCTACATTATCTTCAAAGCCCCATGATGCAAATGGCCCTACCACTTGTGCCACAACTCACCAATGTCTTGGCTTTGCACCAGTTCTTCTTTCTTACTCAATGTTGCACAATCATCTACCTCTAGTTTATAGAGATTCTTCACTTGAATCCCTATCCTCTTGGTCTGACCCATGGCTATGTGTCTTAGGAACACCTTTCCTTTACTGAAGACAACATCGTAGCCTTTGTCCTCCAACATTGTGAATGATACCAAGGTCTTCTTTAGTCCAAGCACATACATCACATCTGTCAAGGTGATAGGAGGTCCATGCTTCCTCTGAAAAGAAACTGTGCCCACTCCTGAAACACTATACTTTCCGTCGTCACCCAACTCTATGCGCATCTTGAGGTCTTTCTCCTCCAAGGTATTGAATAAACTTTTATCACCGGTCATGTGGAATGAGGCTCCACTGTCAAGATACCAAACACAAACCATCATCGATGACACCATGCATGCGATGAGGGTAAAGTCCATTTTGAACTGAGAGGCTAATGCCTCATCTTCTGATCCTTCCAAGGATCCCTTCTTGGACTTCTTCAATGGGAAATTATTCGCATAATGTCTCATCTCATGACAATTAAAGCATCTCACTTTAGACTTGTCACCCTTCTTCCCTCCATGAGAAGAATTCGATTTGGAATGGGAAGCATTCCCCTTCCCTTTCCTTGCCTTACTTTCTAAAGCTATATTTTCTTCATCATCATCCTTGGATGAAGAACCATCTCGTGTGCTCCTCCTGATCTCCTCCTGCATGAGATCCGACCACAGTCGTTCCCAATCTGGCAATTTCTCCCTTCCATTCACAGAGCCTTGGTAGATATTCTAGCTCTTTGGAAGGCCAAGGCGAGAGTGGCTCACCATATCATCATCGGCAGTAGTTATTCCCACACTACCAAGCTCATGTCTGCATGTGGTGAGCTTGTTCAGATATGTGGAAATAGTATTTCCCTTCTCCATCTTAATTCTTCAAAGCTTATCCTTAAGTGCCAATTTCCTCTAGTCACTACTATTCTAGTAGAGGTCCTTCGATGTCTTCCACATTGAAAATGGAGTATCCTTCCCATGGAGACTCGAGACATTATGGTCTTGAACTCCCTCAAGGATGATCTGTCTCGCCTTCACCACACACTTCTTCCACTCAACCAACTCTTGTGCATTAGTTGAAGTTGGCTTTGGGATTTCTTGATCAATGAATTCCTTCAGCCATTGTCTTCTAATATAGCCTCCATTCTATCTTTCCATGCTATGTAATTCGAGCTACCTTCCAAGGCATACTCGAGTCTTAAGCCATAGAACATCATTGGCCAGCCTTGAAGTATGATATGAATTCGATTTGCACCTGCAACCCTGAACTTCAAACTTCAAATTCTCTTCTCAGTATACTATTCACAGCTCTGATAAACCTGGCTCCGATACCATGTACAAATTCTCTCTACCAATCTCGCTCCTCTGAGACCATGTAGAAAATCTGACTGTAGATTAACCCGATAATGCAATATAACCAAATCAAGATACTATAACCTACTTCTACTATCAAGCAATTTGCGGAAGCTTAAAGATCGAGTTGAACACATATAATTATAAGAAGAATAATCAATCACACAATACACATGAGAATACTTTGGGGAAAGCCTCAACTAAAAACCCCGCTATTTGTATTATCATACAAGGTGGAAATACATAGGAATCATACAAAGCCTCAGCTCTCATAGATAGCCAGCTCTGAGTACAATCCTCATAGATGTTCATAGGCAATCAAAGCTTCTCACAAGCCTTCCTCTCTGCCCTCCAAGCTCCTATTTTCTTGTGTTGTTCCTAGTGGATGATTCTCACCTCACCAAGTGGAACACTACTCTCACACACTGTCAGAACTGTGCAATCTTCAAGGAATTGTTCCTTGTTGCATGCATGAGTTTTCTTTATAGGAAAACACATGCAACTAATAGTACACTATCCTTGTCTTTAATCTCAACTGGGTCTTAAATTCTTAGAATAGACATGCATGAGTTTTTGATGAGGGAATCTTCAATTAACTGGAGTACACTAGCTGAGTGCATGCATGCATCAACTGACTGTTAACTCTCTATTAGTTCCTCAAACAGTTTGCAAATAATTTAACTGGACTTAAATCAGTAAATTGAGCTAACTAATTACAACTCAAATATAACTCAATCTTATCTCCTAAATTTTAGGGATAACTCTTGCATGACTTCAGAAAGACTTCTAACTTGAATTTTCAACTAATTAAGTCAAAATAACTTAATTAATTATTTTCAAGTAGTTGTTAAGACTAAATTTGATTTTAATTCATAATTTAATTCAAGGACAAATTAAATTAGAATATTCTTGTTGCCACATTTCAACAAGATGCAAACTGCCTTGAAGAAACCAAGTTACAAGACATATATGAAAATTGAGGACAAAAATACCTAAAACTTCCATTGATAGTCACAATCTAAAGAAATTAAAGAAAGTGTTTGAGTACTATCATCTAGAGGATATGTAAGATCACCAGAGGCATAATTACCCACAAAAAAGCTATCCACATGAGCCAAAAGTTGGTCCACATCATCCAGGCAGAAGTGTTGGTTTCTCAACCTATGGTTAATGTCCTCCAAAGAAGAAAAAACATTGTAATTCTCCACTTGTTTTTCCTTAAAAATAAGGCGCAAGAGAGTCGCCATTTGTTGATGAAGTGTCAGAGAACTCATAAAATGAGGTCGCATTTTCCGGAACCTACCAAGACCATGGACCCATTTCATATCCTCCCCTCCTAATTCAGATTCTAAGTGATATGGTCATTCCCCAGACTCTTTCATCTCCAGAAATAAGATTTCCTTTCATACCTCCAAAGGAACAACATCGAAAAATGTTGCAATGGAATCATAGGCAAAAGGGCAAACCCTTTTGTGCCCAATGTTACTTCCACCACCCTTTGTGCAACTCATTACCTACCTACTAGTCATGAGGAATGTTGCCAAAGAACATTGTGGACAAATACAAGAATGTATGTCAAGAAGACTATATAAAGGACGAGACATAGGATCATTAAATCTAGATCTAAAAATAACTATGTCGTCTCTCACACACCACATTGAAGGACCCAAAGTCAGAAAATAGATGAAACTATCACATTGCAATGACATAGCACAAGGCAAAGACAACCAACGAGAGTTCATAAGAATGAGAATTGACACAACGACACTAGAAACCAAGACCGAACCTCTAATTAAAACCCGAATTTTAGTTGCAAACCCATGCTACTAAAACTTTTGTAAAATTGAAAAATACACGGAGAGACAAGGGTTAGAGATTCAACCACAGTGCTATTTTGAAACATAAAAACACCATTAATAGCAAATACCCACCAGGGTAACAAAGAATTTCTCAAAAACTCAGGAATTAAAAAACAAACTGACTACATTCATGACTCAAAGCTTATACAAAAAACTTTAGGCCCACAACAACCCAAAAGAAACTCACCAGCGCATAAAGGAATAGGGTCAGGTTTGTGCAAGACTAAAAAAGACTCATGAATACCATTGCCACAATTTAGCTTAATGATGTTTATCATGTGATGGATCCTTTGTTATTTCAATGCTTTTTTAGAGTGAGATAGCTTGAATGTTCTTTTAGTTTTATTATTTACATTCACGTTCCATGATTAATAAATTCAATTGTTGATTCCATTGCAAACTATGTTTGATATTGGCATCTTCATCATTTATCACATTAAAAAGAATTGTTAGTATGAAAATAATCAACAAATGGTCAAATCACTTCGAAATCACAATATAAACAAGTTTTCAAAATATTAAAAAATGTCGAAAAATGTCCTGCAAAATTAGGGCTTCTAGCTCGGTGATCTCATAATATGATAGTACATCATAGAAAAATATCAAATTATGATGGCCCTACTTAGGATCAGTGTCATGGTAATGGACAATGACATTTTCCGCTCATCATAACAATTTCAACCATTCATGTGGTACTCCTACCACGCATCTCTATACATCCTCTATTGGTGCTATAGAAATATGACAAGTTAACCCCTCTAGATTACTTTGCACTGAATGAACACCTCTCTATGCTTTTTTTGTTGCTCCTTTGGCATCATTTCCTCAATTCATATGTCTAGGTAGACCCTTAGGCCTAATTGGTCCAATATCTATAAAAACAATTCACATCTTGTTAATACTTTTGTTCCACAAAAAATGATTTAAGTTCTTGAGTCTTTAAATTCAAAAAATAAAAATTAAATATCTTTAAAAATAAAAACGTTTACCTATGTCACCTCAACCAACATCCTTTGGAAGTACTAACACAAAATTTCCTCAGAAGTCTAGTCTTGCATAGGGGTAATACTCAATTGTGACGACTTGTTGTTACCACGATGGAAGAACTCGTGATCAAATGTGGCCTAGGTGATTCGACCTCGTTCATGTCTACCCATTAGATATGCCCACCTCACTATCCAAGGCCCCCTCAAATGTTTGAAATGGGGTATTACTCATGGTCGTAGTGCAGGAACTCACTGGAAAAGTAAATAACATAATATACTCTCATAGCTGAAAATTTTCCTTCGAACCTGTTTGCATGTCGTCAACTTCTTTTTCATGTTTGTTAGAAGTGCAGTGCACTAATCATACACTGTTGGGTGAAGGAATTCCACCATGAAAAACATTTGTGGTCGAGAAGCCTGATGAAGTGAAGCAGATTTGGATACTCAAGCAATCATGAAAACCAATATCTTGATAGCCAAATTGTCAATACTCATAATGGGTATTTGAGAAACCCCCTTATGCTTCTCAAGATTGTAATAGATTGTTATATAGTCATCAATGTTGAGCCCTCTACTAGTTTTTCCCTTGAGGTTCACTACCTCACCTCTTCTAGATAAAATGGTAATAAAATAAATATCCTCAAACTTGATCTTTAAAGGCATTGAATATATCATAAAACAACCTTGATCAGGGTCCCAAAAATTGATCAAAGTATTTACATAGAGAAATTTTGAGGTATAAAATGGGTCTCAAAACAAAAATGTAGAACCAAAATAAATTTTATAGGAACCAATAGGATTCAAGATGATGATGTCAAACAAGGGGAATGATTCACCATTTTTGGATTAAAAATGTAAAAAGATTAAAAATGAATAAATAAATAAATAAAAATGAACTTTTCAACTTGTATTTTCAACTTATCTCCCTACATTTTTAGTCAAATTTCGAGTGGGAGCACTAATTGGATGTAGAATTTAATTCCTTATCTAAGGAGTACCCATGTTGCATACTTTTGATGGACTATGCTACACAAAAACTAAGAAATACATGAAAAATGTGATTGAAATCACATTTTTCATGTATTTCTCATTTTTCGTGTAGCAAGGTCCATCGAAAGTATGCAACATGGATACTCCTTGGATGACCAATTAGATTTTGCATCCAATGAGTTCTCTTGCTCGTAATTTGAGTAAAATCGTAGGGAGATAAGTTGAAAAGTATTTTTTCCTTTTTTCCCTCTAAGGTTTGATGATGTAATTAAATCTTATTTTATTATTTCCACTATTATTTTATAATATTCCTTAGGAGGCCCATTTTAGACCTCAAAATCTCTCTAATGACAAGCTCTTTTGTACCTTCATATTTAGCATCAGGAAGAACTTGAGCAAGCCACAATTTTTAAATTCATCCATGGTTGCCTGATCATCTGGTACTAAGTTATTCACTTTATCATGCTCCTTTTCTCTCCAAATTATGGTCATTCTACATGAATTCATCAATTTGGAATCGTTAAAATCTTATTTTTAATTTTGGGTTTGTGCATACACACTTTTTCCTATGGACAATAGCATAGGTATGCGGGTGTCCTATTGGTAACCAATGTATATGGCCGAATCTACATGACTTGACAAAAGAAAACTCGTGTATGTGTAGTTCTAATTTTAAGTTTAATTATGGACAGTCAAATCTTAAGTAAATTCTCCAAAAATGGAATCAAATGAAAGAGTTTTAAGTGAAGAATTACCTGCAAGTTTTGGAAGTTGATTCGGTTGGGCAGAACCCCTAAAATCAATTGTTGAAGTTTGAAGGTAAAAAAGGGCTCCAAGCCACTAATTTGGGTAAAAGACCAAACGGTAGTTTAAAATTTTCAATTTGGCATATTTATATTAATTTTTTACCCTCTCCTATAGTTCAATTAATGATTAACTTATATTTTGGTATTTAACCTATTTGTTTAGGGCATTAATATTTTTTCAGATTATTGATGAACTTTTGACTTTTTTTTATGTTTCCACCACTGTGAAACCACAAGTGTATATTCATTGTGGCAAGTATTGTTTTTTATACTAGCATATAGGGTAGGAATCTACAGTTCCATTTTTCATTTTTCATTTTGACCTCTTTTGTAGTACCTTGCCATAGGATTGATCCCACTATGTTGCAACATTGAACCTTTCACTCATTATTTATGTGTCATAACATAGTGGTAGAGCCTTCCTCATATGGACTTCTTAGTTAGTACCTCACTATCCATGTTTATCCCATGGTGTGATCATTCTGTAAGATCGGGAGTCCTCTTTAGTTATGTCATGACTATGCGTTGAAGCCACATTTTTATTCCTTTCTTTTATTCCAGCCTATACCTTAGAGGCTCCCACATGTTGAGTTGTATTACCGCATTGGATATTTGACTACTTGCACTTTTGGCCTTATGTTAGCTCTAGCTTGCTCTCACATAAACCACTTTTATTGATGATATTTCTGAAATTTCAAGCCTTGCATCTATTTCCTTTGCAACTTGACATCCTTATCCCTAGAGGGAACATCACCTGAGTGTCCATATCTTGCACGCTTTCCCCTGCATTGAGCATAGGAATGTTCCAAGCACTGGAACTAATTTTCTTTCCCACGATATTCATTTCCTCCACTTTACTATAAGTATTATTTTATTATTTTTTAGGCTTTTTATAATATGAAAAATAAAGAAAAAAGTCAAATACTAGAAAAAGGAGGGTATGAGAAGAGTTTATTTCATTAACTTGGCAGTGGAGTCGGTTGTTTCACCCTTGAAAAAATCATGTTGTTATGAGTCTTTTCCTTATTAGATTGGGAATTAGTATGGCCTTAAGAATCCAAACCTTGTTCCAGAGTCAGTACTCCTCTGATTGGTTATTCTTACAATCATATGGAGATTTTTTTTGATGCCTCATGTATCTCAGACTTATACAAAGTTCATCATGGTCCATGTTTCCTAAGTCACAAAATATATTGCTTTTTTGTTCAAGCAAAGTAAAACTATGTGTTGGCCATTCTGCAATGTCTCTTGACTCATTGTGTTGGTGATACCTAGTTTGTTAAGCCACTCTCAATGTCATATCAACATCTCAGTCATATACTTGTGTCAGTATAGAAGGTCCCTATTGACTTCTTTCTGACAGGTCTTCTCTTATCGACTCTCACAAATTGCTTTGAAAGTACACCTAGAGTTGCACCCTATCCCTATTCTGTCATTTATAGGCAACCTTGTGCTCACCATTGATTTACATCATTGGTCTTTGACTGGGTGGTTTCCATTGTGTTCTATGTCAACTTATATTATAAGACATTGGGATTTGTGCACTACCTTGGTTTCCATTTGACCTATTGGTGGATTCCTCACCTTTGTGTCAACTTTTGTTATTGGTTGGTTCAGAGGGCCACTTCCGTATGCTATTCCATCTAGTGCATGCGAGAGATGTACTTGGTGGTGGTTTGTTTAGTATTTTTTGTCTGAGATCTTCCAAATTATTGTTGTTCTAGTTACACTCATGCTAGTTTATGTGGGATGCCCTAAATTATTCCTTCTAGTGGTTCTTTTCCCATTGACTCCAACTCATTTCTTTCGGAATAAGATCTAGATTCTTCTTCATTACCTTGCATCAATGTCAAATTCCATCACTATTGACAGTGATAATACATCAATGTCTCATGTTCGATAAAAAAATTCAAGTGTTGGAACTCAAATCATTTATTCACACTTGTTAGATTGTACTTGGAACCTTGACGCCCATTATCATTATTAGTGGGGTGTCATCCATTTGTTAATAATATACACCAATGACCAATAATCAAACAATTCCTCACATGGTCAACTTTAATTCATCTATTCCCATAGTGTAGAAATGTACCATCAATGGTCAGTTTGAAGACCTCAGATTGTGTCAGCATTCATGATCACTTGACAATTCCTTTAGCTTTTTACCATTGACATTGAATTTTATGTGTTTCCCTTAGTTTCAACAACATCTTACATGTTGAAACCCGAGTTTTTTGTAGTACCACTCCTATATATATGACTTTGGTACTTCAGTGGGGGGATTAATTAGACATCATGCTTTGTACATATATCCTCCTACATGTTATTGAGATGTAGCTTTGTTGTGTTACGTTCGTGGCTATGATCTATTATGGGATCTGCAATGTAATGTGATGATCATTATCATGCTTTATATACATCATCATGGATCCATAATGTACTAGACTGACGACCATGTTTCTTTTCCTTTGAGCATGGCTATTCCCACCTTGGATATGAGTTTTCTTTTTTACCTTCTATAGGTATTGATTAGGCCTGAATTCAGTGATATCCTCTTGGGTCCTCCTAATGAATTCTCCTGTGTATGCTTAACATATTTTAGTCATGGGTCCCTCATTTGACCTCATACATTAGGGGGCATCTATTATAGCATTTTTTCCACACTTATCATAAGATGTTAATATTTGTCTAGGCAGAATCCCTTTCCCCATGCATACCTAACATTATATTAAAAAATCATTTTTCAAAACCTACCCTTGACATACCCACTATAAAAGAACGTATGTACATAGTTCTCCTTGGAGCTTCCCATGTACAAATTTTAAAATTTTAAAAAATATATGTCAACTATTTTTCAGGTGGGATTTATGAGTTAGACCGAAAACCCACCTATAGGATATCATAGCATAAATAAATCAACAAATTTATGGTGGTATAAATACACACCTTCAGTTTCCCTCATATGCATCCTAGTACTTGGCATCTATACTCTGCCAAATTTTCCCTAGAGTATATTTGCATATCATGTGCTTTTAAGCACTCCCCTGTCTCTAAGAAACCCTTGTTTCCTTGTTACGATGTCGATCACTATTATTGCACATCAATTTGATACTATTGGAGAGGATATATTCATTGCCAAGGTAGGAAGGATCTGGAGGAAGGTTCTTTTAGTGTCGATAGCTAGGATCAGGTTGTATCATAACTACTTCTCTGTTTTTTTCTCAATAAAGAGACACATATTTCATTCCCAATTTCATTTTTATACTTCATGAATGTGAACGTATAATTGATATGATTATGGAATAACTTGATGTACATGTTTATAAGCTTCGAATTATTTGATTTTCTCATAGTTTCATAATTATATTTCAGGTTTACAACTTTGGAACATGAGATTAGGGTTTGGACCCCAAGGGATCACCACCAAAAGTAGGACCTAAAATTTAGTACCATTTGTTTACTTTTTGAATTTTAAGTATTTATAATGCTTAGTTGAGTTTCTTTATTGAGTTTTATATTATTCTCTATTGTGGCTTTCAACCCTAGCCCTAGGGAAGTTTTCCCGCAACAATAGTTTGTAGTTGTATTTAGAGACTAAATCAACTAATCATCATCTTGTCTTATTCTAAAACTACTACCTTTTAAAAGTTTATATATCTCTACCATATTTCTGCATTTTCAACCCCAAGTTTTATCTTCCTTCATGTTAGCCACTATTGGTGCCATATAGTTGACTTATCCCAATTCACAACTTGTCTAATTTTATAAAAACCTTCACTTCTTACCTCATGTATCAACTGCGAATGTGTATTCCTTTGCTTCCAACCCATGGATCAAGACCAATTTCTACTTTGTCCTTTACCAACTTACAATATTAATCAATTTCCTACTATTTTAAAGGTAGAGTTGACCACATTCCAAATTGTTGAACCATTTTGAACTCATTTTATAGGGTTCCTTACCCATTTCTCGATATAATCCAAAGTTATGTGATTGGATTTTATTTCCTGTACCCAAGCACCTTTTCAAATTCATGCAAGTAATATCTAGTATATTGGAATTAATTCTAAGACGGCTTTTACCTACACCAAATGGCCCCTTTTGGATACTCATTGATTACGTCTTGTGTTTAACCTTTTTTCCACTTTAGCAATGAAAATTTTCTAATATATTTTTGGTACATATTTGGCTTGTGTTGGAACCTTAAATATTCTAGACTAAGATCAAGATCTACCTGGTGGTAAGGAAACATTTGTGTAATGTAGTTTTTTTCCTACTCATAAATAACACATAGGGAAATAGTTGATTTTCATGCATGTTGCACTACATAACAATTCCATTATTTCTTTAAATTTCTCAACTAGAGTCCTCATAAAAAATAGTGTATCATCGAAAAACATGTATGTGATATTTTAGGATATTAGAAATTAGCCCTTTTAAATGGCCATTATTAAAGGCCTATTTTGACAACCTATTTAAAAATTCACCAAAAAATTGCCTTATTGAAACCCCTTTTAGTCTTTCTTGAAATCACATTTGAGATGATTTTATATATGGGTTTGCATAATGAGTTTGGCTTGAATTTTTCAAATGATGACAAGTTATCATCTTCAGGAATCAATGTTATAAACTTTGTGCTGAAGACTCCAAGGGTTTTTATGCAGTTCTTATAAACTTAACCACTCTTCTTAAATCTTGTTCTATAAAATCATAATACCATAAAAAAAAATTACATAAGAAGACCACTCTTCTTCATCTTGTCCTGGCGATGAACTACACTGGAGGATTCAAAATGCATCGAAAAAAATTCTCCGCTGTGATTTCTACCAAAAAATAGTTTCTAAATTAATCTATGGTTTGACTTATCCTAGTGCAGCGATATAAATTAAATGATCGGTAAATATAATAGACATCAATCCATAATAAGCATCAAAACAATTCATCTTACATCTCAAGTTACTAAAATTTAAAAAAAAAATCATAAGAATAAACTAAATTATAGCTTTATTTATAATAGTCATTTTTTTACAAGAATGAGAAATATTTGTATTACGCAACAAAGTAGAAGGAAAATAATTATAACGAGCTCCCAAATGTTGGTTCCTCATAGAGGTACATGAGAGGACATTCAATATTGTCATCTATCTAAACTTTTACTGATGTACATACTACTAACCAAACTACTACAATAAATCTTATAAAATTGACCAGGCATAAATATAATTTAGCAAAAAGAGATCATTGCTTGAGAGGAGCATCAAGAGATATGTTATTAAACTGAGTTCCAGAGGAACTGTTAGCTGAGTTGTGTTGAGCACCAGTGTTCTGCTCAGTTTGGGGCTATGCTAGTTAGCTTCTAATGGCTCCAACTTCTTCTTCTAGCCTACTCACTTGAACTTTCAAACTTTGCAATTCTTCTGTCAGGAGTAAGATGGTTTTGGCTTGTTGTTGGATATTTTGATGAAGGTTCAGAATCTGAAATTGGGTGTCAATTGGAGGGTGCATACAATTATGACAAGTATTAGCGCCTCCAAAAGAGACAGAGGGAGGATATTGATGCTCCATAGGTGGCGACCCAAAATGTAGAAAACAAATAAGCACAGGGACCGAGGGCCTGATCTAAGGACGAGAAGAAGAGCCCTGAACTGAGGGAGAGGGGTGGGGAGGGCTATGAAGTTCAGGTTGACAAAAACAAAATTGAAAAAGGAAGAAGAGGGAACAACAACAATAGAGAGACCAAAGTCATGCTAATATGTTACCAGGAATAGTGTCCACTCGGATGCTTCTATTCCCACTAAGATGGGTGGCTATCTTAGAAACAAACAAGTAAAGTCTACTTTCGTTTTCCTTTATGAAAATAGATAAGAAAAGAACCAAGGAGACCAACCTTAGTCTTGCGCTTGATTTCCTCTCCTTCCTGATAGAGCTTTGTCGCTTCTTCTTCGTCTACCCAGCTTCAAAGAGCACCTGTGGAATCACAACAACATACTACTATCGAAGAAAAAAAGATCTATATTCATAAATAACACCGGGACCAGATGTGTGTTAACCATACATGGCATAATTAAACAAGTACACAAGAATATGGAGAAAACTGTATAAGCTTTATTAAGATGAAAGTTGCAAGAGGGTTTACAACCAATGTTCTGACCCGCTCATCCTCCAGCTAGAAAGCCCTTCTTCACCTCAAGCAAAGCTTAGATCACCCAACACTATGAATGTACACTAGAAAACCAACAGCACTTCTCTATAAGATACAAAATTCCAGCCTCCGAATCTCTGTGATGAGGGATCCATATATAGATGAGTATAGGGAGGTGAGTCATCTTCTGGGGTCTTGATTAGTGTCTTCTCTCTCATAGTTCATGCTTCCACTTGGAGAATGATGATCTCTTACTCATCCCTGGTCGAAAACAAAGAGGCAAGTGCCAGAGGGGAAGCTTCTGGAAGATTCCATGATCTTCCACCTCGCATTTTGTCCCTGCCATTTGTCCATTCCCGACCATCGCACCCTACAGAGGAGCCATTCAGTATGCATCGCACCCTATACACTGGGAAGGTGATATGAATCGCACCCTCTGAACTGGGGATTCAATATGGTCCAATTTTTACCATTTATGAGCAGTTTTCAGTGGAGAACTTCTGGGAGATGATGTAATCAGGTGACCTTGTTCCTTTAGGCAGTGAAGCAACACTTTTAGGGACTTAGGAGCCCTCAGTTTATGGAAATTTATGATTGGGGTGTAAGTTCCCAAAAATTTCTACAACAGTTGACCCCTAAAGCATGAGGTCGTTAATCTTTCTGATGTCGGGTGAAATGCTTTACTATGAGGATCTGAAGTTTTTTCGAGCTGGGAGGCGACCTGTAATAAGATACAATACAATATATTATTTTGATAACATTTTTTCATGATCTAGCTGAGGCGGGCATTCCCATGCTCAGCTTTATAAATTCATTTTCATGTACATAGGACAGACAATCGTCTATGTGACAGACTGATGATATGGACTCATCATCCTTTGATTTGGATGATCATCTGTTCGACAATGATGTACATTTGATGTCTTTATATTCCTGAATATATCGAAGCCCGAATGGATGAAACTAGATCCGGGGTCTTCAAATCTCGTTCAATCTTCACTCGGAGTACAAGTCGATCCATGTGAAAAATGTTCTGGAGTCGAACATGGAAAGACATCGCCTGATTACCAGCCAATGATGTAAGCTGTTAAAAAGCGCGAGAGGAATCACCAATAATGACAATGACTCTCAAGGTACTACAGTGCAATTTACGTGGTGTGAAAAGGGACTTGGCGTCAAACACCACGCAAAATATCTCGGTCGAAGGCCATTGATGTAAACCTATTGCTGGAAGTGAGAAACTTTCCATTGATGCATGCAAGCTTCAAAGTAATGAAAGGGTTGTTCCTAAGTCAACTTCTTGGATAATGAGCTGATGTCGACAAGAAGTGACCCGTCGCAGGAGGGCCTTAATGAATCCCATATCAATGACATGGAACGAAGCAAATGATTTTGGAGGTGAAAACAAACTGACGATACAGTGTTCAGGGTGGCGGTCATGAAGGAATGAAGCATGAATGTATTGCAGTGGGTGAGACATAGGTAAATTGTCTGAATGACTTCTCTTGAACATATCGGCGACACTAACGATGGATCAGTAGCGTTAACCCCAAATATGGATCGTGTGACGGACCAATGGTGATGACCAGTGAACGGAACAACCCACCCCGGCATGGATGCGGAAGAAAGTGTCATGTTCAAGAGCGACTTGCTACCAATAATTTTTTTTCAAGTTTTCTTCCCAATTTTCCCCAGTCATTGTTGACCAGTACCTCTTTATTTTTGTCAAGCTTGAGGAGGATAACATATGCTTGTTCTATAATCTGCCCTTTAGGCGAACCTGTCGCTATATTTTAGCGAGCCTAGTGACAGTGAAACTTGTTCTCGTCCATTTGGACGAGTTTGTCGCTATTCAGTTTTAACGAGTTTAATGAAAAAGATAACTCGGTCCCTTTCAGATTTAGAGAGTCTGAAAGAAACGAAAAGGAGATTCCAACGATTCTTTTTTGTCATATAATCCCTTAAGTTCGAAAAAGCGTAAAATAATACAAAAGGGATGAATTTTCGATAGTTTTAACGAGCCGAACAAGACAAGTGCTCGATGTTTTTGTGTAATAATCCCTCAGGTCCAAAAAGATTAAAATCTAGAGGAGGGATAGCACTTCTGATGCCTTTAACGAGCCGGAGAGGCCAACCGCTCGACAATCTTTTCATACTTCAAGTCAAGTGAAAAGAGCTTAAAGAAGACTCGTTTTCGAGGAACGAGTGATGGTTTCGGGTAGCAGCTGATTCCAGGTAAGATTTGGAATTTTCGAATCACGACAGTGTCACAAGGATGGCTAATAGAATCACTCTTCGTAGATGTTCCTCGAAGGGGTAAACAATCATATGGGGGTGAATGATCGGCTAAAAACAAAGTGGAGGTGATAAAGAGAACACGACCAAGGCTCAAAATTTTGCGATAAGGCATTCACGATGGTTATTTACTGGTTCATTTTTTAATGAGCTTAAACGTTGGGGGAAACATTTGCTCATGACTTATGTTTATTTTTTAACAAGCTTGAACTATGCGCTAAAACTGCTCGTGGAGGGTTTATTTTTTAACGAGCTTGAACCCTGCGGTAACATTGCTCACCAGTCGTATGATAAGAATGTCTCATTCAAGATGCTATTTTGAAGGGGCTTACAACTTTCAAGCTTTGCCCCGAATCCTCTCTTTATGCAAGTTAGGAAACGACTAGCCTTATGGGTTTAAAGGGTTAGAGGTCCTAAAAATTTTAAAAATAAATAGTCGCTCTTCGCTTGCATGCGGAAAGGTTTGCATGCCCCCAGGTATAGGGAAAAATTCCCAGGTTACCATGAAAGTTCCATCCGCGTAGCAAACAGAAAGCTCCCTTAGTGATGCCTACCGAAATAGACAAAGGGGAGTGGCATAGAGATACTCCACTCACATAACTTTAACGAAGGTATCTTATTCTAGCATGATCCCATTTTCCTGTAAGGACGGGTGCGTTAGACTAGTCATATATCCTCCGCGGAAACCTACTCTATACCCAAGGTTTTCCTACCGAAACAGACCAGGGTGCATGCCCCCTAGGTTTCAGTCACATCCTCCTGAATCACTCGCGCTCATCAGGTGGATAGACTGGAGATCGATGAGACATTCCTTGCATGAAAAGACCATTTAGGGATGGCATTTAACTATTTGTGATATGTGAACCGGGGAATGACATTTGGTCTATGAGCTTGACCATCCTGCCTTTGTGCGGAAAACACATTACTCTAAAGAGTGAGGAGACGATGGCTCCCATGCAATAAATATAGTCGCGTCCAAGGAGTAGATTATAATCTAAGGGTCCTTGAACTACCATTACGTTCATGTGAACAGTTTTCCTTCTCAAAGTAATGTGCACATTTGGAAGGATCCCTAAAGGTTGACTGGTTCCTTTGTCGAAGTCTGTCAGATTTCTCATTTCAGGCAAAAGCGATGGTGAACCAAGCACTTTCCAAGAAGTTGAGGAAAGGATACTCACAGAAGCCCCTTCATCGATGATGGTACCAGCCATAACCATTCTGTAAGCTTGCACAATGATTCTGAATGGTACACTAGCTGGCAAACGGGGTCTACCTAGTAGATTCCAGTTGAAGGAAACGACTAGGTTGCTTGGTGGTGGGACCGAATAAATGGCCGGATATGACTCTGATGAACTTCCTTCCTGTGATAAAGGAACGAGAGGACTGCCCCCAAGTTCATCGGAGTCTGTTGATGAAAAGAATTTGAACGGTGTCATTCTCTTTCTCTTCAGTGACGGTATCATTCGAAGATGATCACTCTGAAGGCAAGACTGGGTCAACTACCATCTCGACCTTTTGACTTTCGTCTAGTATGGATTCAGAGGGTTCATTTTCAATGATAGATGCTTCGGCCGACCACAATGATGGGCCAGCCATATTTTCAACCGGTGGAGGACTTGGCAAGAGTTTTTTATATCCAGGAGGAAGCCGTAGTGGTGAAACAGGATGGTCATCCAAAACTCTTTTAGCCTCGTCAAGGAAGGGACAACGGTGGATGGCGTGATTGCCTTCACACAACTTACAAGGAAATTTGGGATTCCTTTTCTGTCCATGCGCTTCAGTTTCACTGGTTGATGGTGTGCATTCAACATGATCGTCAGAGGTTGATGCCACCAGATTGTGCAAATGAGGAGACCAGTCCTTTAAGATCTGAGGGATGCAGGGACAATCTCGGTGATAGTGGTATCCATTGCAAATGACACAAGGAGATTTAGGTTTCGACAGTGCGGTGTGAGGATTTTTGCTAGATGACGCTTAGTTGCCCCCTTTCGATTTCGGTTCCTTTTTCTTCTTTTCCTTTTTCTCTTTCTGCTTCTTCTTCTTCTCAGTTACTTG
>APFE030401023.1:0-50539 GCA_000404065.3 Pinus taeda | reverse complement strand
TATTTGTTTTCAGCCTTCTTAATGTATGAATGATGATAAGAAAGCTATGTGCAAATCTGAATTATTTTCAAAGTGACAGTACTCAACAAATTTCTTTTTCAAAATGAAGTGAAGGTAAGAGAGACACTTGGCGATTTTGAAATGAAAGTTGCTTTTCGACACTTTAAAAACTACTAATTCAAATCATATGCAATAGTAACTGTATAATCGACTATCAAGAACAATGAGATTGTCTTCTAAAACTGAAAACGACAGCTACGACACTTTCAGATCCAGAAACGACAGTTCGACTATGCTACTTTTTTGCAAAAGAGAACTGAAAATGGCGCACAATACATAAAAACACTTACAGTTTTTTGCATTAAGGAGGCAGAATAATGCAAGAGAAGGGGGTTTTCACAGAGATACACTGACTACAGACAGCAAAACTCCTGAATAGGACTGAAAACAGTGAGAAAAAAACCACAGTCTGAAGGTAAAGTTAACCTTCCCTAACCATCGCATCTGTTACACAGTGAAACCAATATGCAGCGCACCTACTGCACTCGGGAAGTGCGATGCATATAGTCTGCCTTGAAGGCAGGGTACGATGGTACCAGTGTGAGACTTTAAACAATTTTTCACTCACAGTTTGCAATTCAATTCAGGGATTTAGGCCGAGTAAGTAATGTTCAGTGTATGTAAAACATAGGGGTGATCTAAAGAGGTTACTAGAGCCACCACTTAGGGAAATTAGATTGTTTAATTCATAAAAATAACTTGAAGATAAAGTGAAGAAACATTGATCTACTTTGCATTTGTATAACAAATGCAGGTCGAAGGCTAGCTGGCTTGGCTTCAGGCTCCGTCTGTAAGTTTATAAAAGAAACAAAGATAGATAGGCTAACAAACAATCTAGTAGATCCCCAACAGAGTCGCCATTTTGTTACCGAGAATAGTGTCCACTCGGATGCTGCTATTCCCACTAAGATGGGTGGCTATCTTAGAAACAAACAAGTAAAGTCTACTTTCGTTTTCCTTTATGAAAATAGATAAGAAAAGAACCAAGGAGACCAACCTTAGTCTTGCGCTTGATTTCCTCTCCTTCCTGATAGAGCTTTGCCACTTCTTCTTCGTCTGCCCAGCTTCAAAGAGCACCTGTGGAATCACAGCAACATACTACTATCGAAAAACAAAGATCTATATTCATAAATAACACAGGACCAGATGTGTGTTAACCATATAAATGCATATATATAAACAAGTACACAAGAATATGGAGGAAAACTTGAATAGCTTTATTAAGATGAAAATTAGAAAGAAGATTACAACCATATGTTCTGACGCAACATCATCCTCCAGCTAGAAAGCCCTTCTTCACCTCAAGCAAAGCTTAGATCACCCAACACTATGAATGTACACCAGAAAACCAACAACACTTCTTTATAAGATACAAAATTCCAGGCCCCAGATCTTTGTGATGAGGGATCCATATATAGATGATTATAGGGAGACGAGTCATCTTCTGGGGTCTTGATTAGTGTCTTCTCTCTGATAGTTCCTGCTTCCACTTGGAGAATGATGATCTCTTACTCATCCCTGGTCGAAAACAGAGAGGCAAGTGTGAGAGGGGAAGCTTCTGAAAGATTCCATGATCTTCCACCTCGCATTTTGTCCCTGCCATTTGTCCATTCCCAACCATCGCACCCTACAAAGGAGCCATTCAGTATGCATCGCACCCTATACACTGGGAAGGTGATATGCATCGCACCCTCTGCATTGGGGTTTCCGTATGGTCCAGTTTTGACCATTTATGAACAGTTTTCAGTTGAGAACTTTTGGGAGATGATGTAATCAGCTGACCTTGTTCCTTTAGGTAGTGAAGCAACACTTTTAAGGACTTAGGAGCCCTCAGTTTATGGACATTTATGATTGGGGTTGAAGTGCCCAAAAATGTCTATAACACAATCCAATTATTCTTATAAATAAAATGTCAAAATTCGAAGAGAAATACCATGGAAGCATCAATAGATTAGGTATTGCCAGAAAAATCTTGTGGGGCCATGTTGATGCCTCAAAAATTACTGCATCAACATCGGGGAAAACCACCCAGTCCGGACCTTAAAGACAACTCCTTTTTCATTTGGTGTGGTGGCTCCAATTGGATATAATGGGACTAGTTTCCCAATGATTTATAAATGGGATGAATAAGTGATCGATTTTCTAATATCTAATGGGAATGATGGATGATTTATTCTAAAATGCAACAATATAAATAACTAATCTATCCCGGGAAGTCTTTCACTTAGTGCAATTTTTTATGATTCTTATTGACAAGTAGGCATATAGATGACTCTACTTGTAAACAAAATTATTCATTCATATGATAATTATTTTGTTCAAGTAGTTGAACAAAGTAATAATTAAAATGATATCACACTATTATTTATATATCATTGACACACATATGTATGAAAAATAACAACTCTTAAACATTCAATAGTGATAAGTCAAAGAATTGTTGTGAAATCATATACATACATCAATAATAGCAAAATGAATGAATGTTGGTTCACATGAAAGCATGAAACAAAAAAATAGATAGTAGTACCATATGTATTTGAGTCTCTTCCAATATGAATCGCATTCAGATCCCGCCTTTCAACTTGGAAATACTTTTACAAGAAGCAATAGTGCATATCACATAAAAGTATTCTTCATTAAAACTCAGAATTTAGGTCTAGTTTTATAATATATATATATATATATATATATATATATATATATATATATATTATATATATATATATATATATAATATTATATATTATATATAATATAAATATATAGATATATATATCGGAAGCACAATAGTGCAAATCCCAATCCAAGTCTTAATACAAAATTTGAGGACCCTTTCTAAAAATATGAAAGGGTCTATAAATACTATCTAAACTAACAAACTATGAAATAAAAATGGTATGTGCTGGTACAACCGAATCACAAATATATGAAAATATTCTTGAAATAGGTGTGTTGTAGTCAGTCAGAATGATTCACTGTATGGGTTGATCATTTGGTGACTCGAGCTGACAAATGGAAAGCATTGGTTGAAGTTCTGCAGGATGACTCATGTTTGAGTGTAACTGAGCAGTATATGTGGCATCAGTAAGTTCGAGAATCATATGACCGATTGCATCGGTGAGGCATTTCATTGTTGTATGCTGATTGTATGGTTTAACAAGGAAAAACCAAAAGGTTTCCCATGTTAAAGTTTGAATTCATGCGATTAATCTTTCCCTCTGCTCCAACTCCTGTTTCCATGTCTATTCTAATACTTTTATAGATGGAAGTTTCCCTGGAGAACACTCTATAATTAAATTTGATAAATAAAGAGTATCACTAACCAGTTCAACCAGATTACTTGTTGTTGATCTGCACCTTGATGTCGCTCTTTCTACTTTCATTAGTTGGGATTTCCATTCTGTGAATAGGATTTCTTTATGCGATTAGCAGCTTTTCATTCTTTGGTTTCTTTCCAAGAAAGAAAATTTGTTAATCTTTCATCTGCTTGCTCCAATTTCTATCTCACATCAACTGATTTATCAATCATGGATGATGAAATTTCACATAAGGGAAGAACGAGCGAGATATTATGACATAATAGGCTTAACTGATTAGACAATGCTTTGGTAATTTGTAGAGCCTCTGATCTGAATTCTCCCACTTGGGAATATTCTTTGAATCTTTCTATTTGCAGTGACAATTGAGTGATCTGTTCTTCCTTTGATTTTCTCAACTTTTCATTTAATTATCACATCTTGCTCAATGTTTTGGATAGTTCTTGTTGCTTTTGAATTGCATGTTGATCAATTCTTTGTTTTTGTTTGAGCAACTGATCCTTCAATTGGTCATTTGACTGCCTCTGGGCTACTAACTGTTGTTCCAACTACTTTATCTTCTACTGCTTCTCTTGTACCTGTGTTTCCAATAAAATGATTACTTGGTCCTTTTCCTTGAGTAAGTTACTTACCTCTGATGCTTTGTCTATTGTAGCTGTTTTGTATGCTCCAACATACTGCGAAAGTTTAGTAAGATCTTTAGAAGGATTAACCTTTTCTCTCCATACCATGTTTGTTATCTCCATTTGTGAAGGCAAAAGAGGAGATTGATCAATTTTCCTCTTTTTCCTTTGTCTTTTAATTACAGCCCTATGCTTAAGGCTGTAGAGGACATCCAATGGTGGTATTTCTTCTACATGTAAAACAATTTCATCGGATGGATTCTTGGGGATTATTTCTACATCCTTTTGAGTTATGGGTGGGCCACTAGTTCCTTCAGTTGGAACTGTATTGATTGCTGATTTCTGACCAGTTGTCACCTCAGGTGTGTTGAATCCTTGTAGACTTTCAGTAACACTGATGATAGAATCAAATTGTTACCATTCTTTGAGCAGTTTGGGATCAACATAAATGCTTGAATCGATGAGTTCACTACCTTTTCCTTGTCCCTGCTCCTGCTCTGGCAATTTTGTTTCAGGAATATTTTCCAGTATAGGAGTCTTGTTGGCTGCATTATGTTCAGTTTGACTTGGTGGCTGAACTGTAGGAGTTGTAGCTAATAGGTCCAAAGGCAGAGTTTGCAACCTCTGGGCTCTGAGCCTTTTGAACGATTCTAACCCCTCTTCTTCATACCGGATCCTGGCCAATCCTTTAACCTAGAAAAATGTTTCGGTTAAAGTAAATAAATCATCAAATTCATCCGCTTCATGATTGAATTTAGCAAGTTTATCTTGAGCGGTGACATTATGGGCAACATTTCTTGGGTCATATTGCTTGTTTGGAATGGTGGAAAGATTCAGCATCTGAATCTTCTCTGCCTCTTTCTCTGCATGCTTGTAGTCATGTAAGGTGAAAATGCCACATCGTAGGGGGAATATATGCCACATCTATTTCTTGGAATCCCTAAGGGTTCTTAATATCCCTTCAACAATTATTTGATATGCCAATTCCCATGCTAACAATTTATCAGGAACATATAGAGGGAGAACATGGGGTGTAGTGAGACTGCCAAAAAGCCTCACGTAGGTCAATTTCTCCTCTTCGAACCAACTACCTACTGTTGTCAGGTAAACTACCGCTTCCTGGGATATCCTAGGAGCAGGCTTATTGAAAATAAAATAAAATACAGGTAAAACAAAACCATTGCAAATTCTGTACAAGTGATTTTTATAGTGTGCCTTCCATAACTGCTTATGGTAAGTATGAATTGGATTCGGATCTTGGGGAGTCCACCTCCATCCGAGTATTGGGTATTCAAAATTAAAAAAAATAATATCCAAAATATATGCACTGTAGTAGAAAGGGGGAATGATTGGGGAAGTTTTATATGCATTTCTTATGTATTTTAATATCTTAGTGGCTAGTCTATCAAACAAAATATTTGCCCAATCCAGAACATAACCATTGATAGCAGCTTGCATTAATTGGACCATCTCTATAGTGAATTTGGTAGAATCATGTTGTCCCCACAGTCTACACATCATCGCTCCAGCATAAAAATGAGGAGAAGCTAATGAGTTAACAGAGTACTTACCCGATGACTCATGCTTGTGTTTCTCCGGGAAATGCCTCCATTGCTTAATCGGGTCTAACTCCAAGTCATTTTCCTTTGCAAATGCTTCTAGGAATGCCTTGTTGTATCACTTCTCAGGTGGAGGTAGATGGTCCATTTGCCTGAGATCTTCAGGTTTGAATGAGCCGAATACCCTTCCATCAATTGTGGAAAATGTTCTATCTGAAGTTCAGATTTTCTCAACAACCCATCTTACCACATCGGTGTATGGAAAAATCTTGGCCCGCACTGCTATCCTGTGAAGGTATGAACAAGCCAATTCCTTGAGAGTTCCTTCTGACTTGTTGGTTGAATCAGCTGTGACTTCCTCTTCTAATTCTTCAGGTTCCTTTGCTTCTATCAGATTATAAATGCTTTCCCAGCTAGCATTTCCCAGATCGAGACATGTCGTATCTAATATTAATCCCTTCTTGCTCGGTTCTGGTTCTTTGGCTGCAAGAGTTGCTTTGGCCTTCTTAGATTTCTTCCCCATATTCTCTGGATTCATGGGTTCGAAGAAACTCTGCACAGATAATTTCAAACCGTAACACAGAAATATCGACGCTGAGAACCAATATGGAAATAAACAGAATTACGGTGATTGACATATGATAAATCAAATGCAGTTAAGAATTACCATGAATGAAATATTTTGAGGGATTTACTCTTAATTGTAGAATTTAATAATCATTCAAACTGCCAATCATGGTGAATGAATACCATAAATGCCCATCTCATTAATCGTATATCGAATTATTATCTTAAGCGTGCTTCGGATTTCCTCAATCGGCGATCGACGATAAATCGCAAATCACAATCGGGAGTTTTAAAGGGAGAGGCTTTATGACTTGCTATGAATATCTCCGATTGCCGAAAAATAATGTTATATTACAGCGGAGTACTATGCATGCAAACTGTTTTATCTTATGTTTCCCTCTTGAGATGCGCGCTTAATTGATTTGATCACAATCGGGGTTTGGCTTGCGCTTTATCCTTTGTCAACAAATATCTCCGATTGCAAATTGCGATATCGGATCGGAAGATTTGATGAAGCCTTTGTATGAGTCCCTTTGGGATATGACATCTCCGATTACCGATTGCGATTTCCTTTATTGGGTTGGAGGATTGGATGAGGTCTTGCTTGTGAATGTTCCTTTGTTATTGCGATATGCAATCTCTGATCGCTTTATCGCAATTTAAAATTATTTATAATGTTTTTAAAGGAACACTTTGTTTTTTTTTTGTGTATCAAATGGCTTTATAAAATGATTTATTTACATCGGGCCTTTTAATAAAGATTTTTCTTGTAATGGGGTCGATACCAGTTTTATTCATCAACTCACGAATATAACTAAGTTTATTAAAAAAAAAAAGGAACCCATTTCATATTCAAATTTTGTGTAATTTTTTTTTTATAGAAATGGAGGGTTGTTGTATAGCACAACAATTGGCGATTTACTAGAAGAAACAATTATCTCTGAGAAAGTAATGTAATATTTTAACCTTCTTAATCTAAAAACTTTGATGGATAGAGAAAATCTAATATAACTAAGTAATCATAAATTCTGAATATAATGGAAACTATTTTTGCTATTTCTTTCCCATCTCAAAATTAAATGCATTCTAAGTTTAAGTAAACCTTAATTGGTTGATAATGATAAAACAAGAAACTTCTCCAACTTGGCTTGTAAGATGACTCCTTTATCACAGGTAGAGCCACTACTACCAGCAAACATTCATAGTCTCGGTAGGGTTGCCTTTTAACCATTTGATCATTCATTGTCCTATCCATTTCAGAGTATAATTTAAAAGAATGAATCCAAAAGATATGTTTCAATACTTTTTGTATTTTTCTTATTTCTTTATTTTGCAAGATAAAAAGACATTGTTCTGGTTTGGTGGCCAGCTATTGACAATGCCATTCACTGGTTGTAATTTAACTAAACAAGCTGGCTCGTGATAAAACCCCCTTTTTTATAATTATAAGCCATTACCCTATTTTGGTATGCAGTATTGGTAATGTCAGTTGAACTAGTTCCCTATGATCATGGTAAGGAGGCTCATGATGAGACCTCTTATCTTTTACATCAAATATATTTTAGAATTAACTTTGAAAAATTATAAACTTTAATGAATGGGATGAATAATTTTCTCCTTAAGAGTACATGGATGCCAATTTTGGGAGTTGAAGATGCTAAGATTGGATCAATCTTTGCTTTCTATTGATAACCTTTGTTAGCCTTCTAAAACTTAAAATGATTTACAGTGTTTTCAAGTTTTGAGAAGATTTCACAAAAATAAAAAGGGTTTTCAGAGTTTAATTATACCTAATTTCCTAGAATTTTTTCTTTTCCTTCAAGGCTTCCATATATCAAAAGTAAATATTAAGACTATTTTGTTTTAAGTAACATTTTCAAGATAGTAAAGACCAATAGAAGGCTATTTAGAACTTTATTTTCTAAGAATGAAAATAAACTAATTATTCACACAAATATAGCTGAAAATTGAATATTTACAAAGTGAGAAGGGGTTACCTCCTCAATTGAAGAATTTTTTCAAAATAAGCCCATTGACAGGGAGAGAATCTCTCTTTCTTTATAGATCTTGCAATATGAATTTTGATGGGCCTATCTTCTCGCTGATTTCAAATGGCTCGAGCCACATTTTCTGAAATTTAGTGTGTTTTCCTTTATCCTCATGGGCTTTGTCCCATTTCAAAACAAGATCACCAACTTGTAAATGTTTTGAACCGGTTGAAGCTGTATCAAAATAAGACTTGATAATTTGTTAAGACTTCGCATGTGTAATTCAAGCTTTCTCCCTTTCTTCCTCTAGTTTGAGGATCTGATTATGTCTCAATTGAATAGAATATGAGTGATTTTCTTCAATAAACTGCACTAAGGCTAGTGATGGGAGTACTAAGTTTGCTAGTATGAAAGCCTCATTTCCATACACTAGATTAAATGGAGAAGTGCCTATTGAGGCCTTCTGTGTTATATGGTCTACCCATAGTGTAAATATCAAAGACTTATGCCAATTCTTATGATTCTGATCAATAGTTCTCTTAATGATTTTGATAAGATTTTTACTAGTGGATTCTGCTAAACCATTACCCTGAGGGTCGTAGTTTGCATAATATTTCAATTTAAAACCTCTTTTGATAGCAAATTCAAGTATGGAATTACCGGATAAATAGGAGGCATTAAAAACAAGAGCGTTTGGGACAGCAAACTTGGTAACGATGAACTGATCTATGAATTCAATGATTGCCTCAAAGTTTGTCGTCTTCAAAGGAATTGCTTCCACCCACTTAGTAAAGTAATTTGTAGCTGTAAGGATATACCTATGTTGTTTAGATGAATCTGGAATGATTTCTCCAATGATATCCAATCCCCATTGTTCAAAGGGTTGTTCAATGTTGACTGGTTGCAAAGGAAAAGCTGGCTTCCTTTGTCTTCCACTGGTAGTTTGGCATGTTCTGCATTTCCTTACATATTCATGAGTGTCTTTAAATAAGGTGGGCCAATAATACCCAACATGAATAATTTTGTGGGCTGTTGTATTAGCTCCAAAATGTCCTCATGCTGGACCATCATGTAATTCCTGCAAGACCTTTTGCGCTTTAGGTTTTTCTAAGCATCTTAACAAAATCGAATCATAATTATGTCTAAACAACACATCATCAACAATCATGAAGTTTTTTGCCTTCAGTCTTATGGCACGTTTATTTTTATAGGAAAGATTAGAAGGAGCATATCCATTTTTCAAATAGAATATCAAATCTGCATATTGGGATTTAGGATTAATGGTACTTATCTCATTGATTTCTTCAATACCGTTTGTACCTTCATGTTCCTGAATATTAGAAGCTCCTGCTAACAACCTGCAAAAACCTTGGCCTTTGACAATCTTTGCTGGTCTAATGTCCAAATCACACTCTTGTAATGTTGTGACCCAATTTGCCCTTTTTTCTCCCAATTCCCTTTGAACTAGTAACTATCTTACTGCTGAAAAAGGGACTATAACTTTTATGTGAGCCTTTAAGAGAAAGGGCCGAAAGTGTTTAATGGCTTTGTATACAGCAAAGGCTTGCTTTTCAACTTTTGAGTAATTAAGTTCAGCACCTTGAAGGTTTCAACTATAAAATTAAATTGGTGCTTCCAAGTTTTGATCATTGATTTGTGTTAGCACTGCTATGTAAGATGAATCAGATGCGAGAGTATATAAATGAAATGATTTGAAAAATTAGGGGTGTTCAATGCGGGAGAATTTATAATTGCTTGCTTGATTGAATCAAAAGCCTCTTTTTCTATATGTCCCCATTTAAACACTGAGTTTTTCTTGATCATGGTTTGTAATGGTAAAACAATCTGTGAAAAATCTGGAATAAATCTTTTTACAAAATTAATTTGACCTAAAAAAGATTGCATTGTTTTTTTATTATGTGGAAATGGAATATCAAAAATCTCTTTGATTCTATCTGGATCAATATAAATACCATCATTTGAAACAATGAACCCCAAGAGTTTACCTTGGTCAAGAGCAAAAAAGGATTTCTTAGGATTGAGTGAAATGCCATACCTTTTACAGCGTTCAAAGATTTGTTTCAAATCATGTAAATGATTTGATCTTTTCTTAGAGAAGACAGTAATGTCATCCAAATAGACAACTACTGATTTATTTATTAGACCTTTGAATGCTATGTCCATTGCTCTTTGGAATGTAGCTCCAGCATTGATTAATCTGAAAGGCATTTTTTGATAGGCATAAGTTCCCCACTTAGTTTTCAAAGTAGTCTTAAGTCTGTCATCGGGGTGCACCAAAATTTGGTTATACCTTGAAAAACCATATAAGAAGGACAATAATTTAGAACCAACTACTGAATGAAGAGTTTGCTCCATTGTTGGTAGAGGAAAGTTATCTTTTTGACTCGCTTTATTAAGATTTCTGAAATCAATACAAATTCTAATGTCACCATTTTTCTTTCTTAGTGGCACCATGTTGGATACCAAATTTGAATGTCTAACAGGAAAAATTATCTTAGCTTTCAAGAGTTTGTTTAATTTAGCTTTTATTTGACTCTTGAGGTTAGGATGAATTTTCCTTAATTTCTGATACACTGGTTTTTCTTCAGATATCATTAGAATTGTATGATGTATGATAGAAGTATCATATGTTTTCAAATCATCATATTTCCAAACGAAGACATTTTTCTATCTATGCAATAATCTGATAAATGCAATTCTTTCTTCTGAAGTAAGTCTTAATCCCAGATTGAAGTTTTGTGGCTTGTCCTCCATACCAAGGTTTATTAATTCAAATCTCAAAGTAGAACTTTGAAGCTTTTAATTAGTAACCTGTTTAAACTTATCTTTGTTGTCATAAAGATCTTGCAATTTGACCACTGGTTTAGGTATTGAATTTTCTTCAAGTTTTTCCTTCATTTGAAGATCATGCTTACTTTCATCAATAATTTGATCATCATAGGACTTATCAGAAGTTAAGAAATTCAAAATGTCATCATCATGATTGAATACTCGCCAGTTAGTGACATTATCAGGAATCGATGGTCTGAAAATTAACTCTACTGAAAATCTATCGGGACTATAATCTTCAGATGGAAGGAGCTTAGAAGAAACATTGGCTAGTAAGTCTACTGCTGCATTTTGAGATCTAGGAATGGGAGAAAATATTAAACGCTAGAAAATGAAATACAAGGTCTTGTACCAAATATTGATAATGTTTAAGGTGACTAGAAAAACAATGTATAGTATTTCTGACTTGTTTTATAACAATTTCAGAGTCACCAAACACTTTCAAATATTGTACCTTAAGACCAATTGCTTTATAAATTCCTTGAATCAAGGCTTCATATTCAGCAGTATTGTTTGTGCACTCAAATTCTAATCTACATGATAGCATGGTCTTTTCTCCCTCAGGACTAACTAAAATACATCTTGCTCCCGCACCTTCATTAGATTTAGAACCATCAAAATATAATGACCAAAGTAAAGGTTTATCTACAGTTATATTTACAGTTTCGTCAGTAATTTTAACACACCTTGATGTATCTGTTTGTGAAAATTTTCAATTTCAGATGTACGATTATTAACTGAGAAAGGTGATGATTGAGCAGTAAAACTACCAAAGAATGATTTAGATGAGTAATTACCTAGAATGTTATTGTTGAATGCTATAGGCTGGTTTTCTTGTTCAAACTCCGTTACAATATGAGTCACATGCTTTTCCTGATCAATCTTAATCTGATTTGGCTTTCCTTTATAGGGCAGCCACACGTGAGACCAATCAGCAGAAATGTAACCATGAAGTTTCTCAACCAATCCCTGCTTAAAATCAAACCATAGAACTCGGAAATATCAACAATTAAAATGTCAATTCTTTGAACCGCTCTTGGATCAGCTGATAACCCAATAGTAATTGAGTTGATTTCTCCTAACACTTGGACCTTAGTTCTATCTAACTGGACAATATGGATTGCAGACTTTTGGGGTTCAATATTCAGTTTAGAACAAACTGAGGTTAGCATTATATTCGAGGAAGCCCTTGAGTCTATCAAGAAATTGTGCAGATTTCTATTATAAATTTCGTAGGTCAAGAGAAAAGGAGGAGTACGAGAATTTGATCTATCTCCGATTAGAACAGTATCAGTGGCTTCTACTCTACCAGGTGGTGGTTTACCTGTCTCGATAGTAGCTTTGGATAATACAACATTTGGAAGCGAAGAAGAAGGTATTGCATCTAATTCCTTGAGGAGCAATTTTGTTGATGTTTGAGTTTACTAAGCTCAAACATAGTGATATTTGCCTTTGTTTTCTTCATGTCTTCAATAATGTTGTAATCCATAGAGTCTGTAACTACTAATGTTTTAGATGTTGAAGGTGAATTTGAAGCTGATGGCTGATTTTGAGTAGGTGTCGTTGTAGATTTCTTTGTGGGAGCTTTTTCTTTAGTAGTGGTACCCATGTTCTTTTTCTTCTGAGTTACTTGAAGAGGTTTTGGAGTGCCTTTACTCCTGGTACTTACTGGGAAAGCTTCCTATTCATTTTCAGTATCAGAATTGGGCAAAATGAAGTCCCACATCCCATGACATTCTACAGTTACCTCTTCTTCAGTTTCTTTAGATGATAAGACTGTATCTTCTTCTTCATCGTCCTCGGGGTCTGAGTCTGCGTTGGATATAGCATTAGGGGGTTTTGATTATGGTTTCTTAAAGTTTCTAAATGGATTTTTAGTTGAATTCCCAGCTACTTGTTTCTTGATTTCTATCATTTCATTTGACATAGTCTTTAGAAATTTTTGGAGACCTTCCATATCATATGGATCTTTAGCCATTTTATTTTTTGAATCATCTTTGAAGGATACTTTTTTAGATTTTCTATCTTCAAGAGCAGCTTTCTTTTCTAAGGCGATGATACGTTTTTCTACAGCAAGTGCCTCTTTCATATTTTCTGCTAGAGTAGGTTTTGCAGCTCTATCTACAAAGATAGCTATGTTTGAAGGTAAAGTTGTTATATACCATTCGCTTCTAACTTGTTCACTAGGTTTAGAGGCAGTAGGAATCTTATTTAAGAGTTAATTAAATTGTGAATTAAACTCTTTAATAGGCTCTCTAGACTCTGTTCTAAGATTTGAAAGGTCATTGATTAACATTGCTACAGATTTGTCATCAACGTATTTAGTTAAGAACTGTTCTTGGAAAATATTCCAACTAGTAATGGATCCTAATGGTAAGGAAAAGTACCAAGACCCAGTTGATCCTTGTAGGGTATAAGGGGAAATTCTGACAACCACATCTTCCTCAGTAATTCCTTTTAAGTTAATTGACAACATAAAGTTGTTTATGTGTTCATATGCCTGTATGCCTACATCTGGATTGAATTTTGGAAACCATTTTTCAGGATGGGCTGGCGATGGGTGCAAAGGTGCAGGCATTGTGACTGCACCAGGATTATTCCATGGGTTTTGTGCCATTGTCGAGCTACTAATGGATGATAGTGCCGATGAAGTTCCAGATGGTTGGGAAGGAGCAGATATTGATGTTTGAGAAGGTTGAGAAACAGACGTTGAAGTTCCAGTTCCCTGTTGAACGACAATCTGGAGTGGAGGAGTGGATGGTTGACTTCACACTGGAGAAGATGAAATGGATGATGATGATGAGAAAGTTTCACTATCAAACCCTTCAATTGTCTTCCTTGACCATTTCCTTATAGGAAAAGGTAACTCAGTAGGTTCAATACCAAGCTTTTCACTCTGAAGTCTAGTGAGGGGGTGAGAAGGAATGAATTGTGAAGTCACACTGCCTTGAGATAACTCGGATTTCTATGGTGATATTGAGAATCCTTGAAGTTTGTGAATGAGAGACTGTACCTCAGGGGATTCTGGAGCTAATTTATCTGAGATATTTTGGGGTTGAGCAGTGGTTGTTAATTTCTCAGCTTCTTGCTTGAAAATCGGAGTTTCAGCATGCAAGGGAGTAGTCGGAGGTGAAGTGGAGGGAGATTTACTCTTAGAATGGATTGTAGATTTGAGTTTTCTCACCATTCACAGTTCATGCCCTCCTTCTAGCGCCAAAATGTTGATGCCTCAAAAATCGTTGCATCAACATCGGGGAAAACCACTCGGTCCGAACCTTAAAGGCAACTCCTTTTTCATTTGGTGTGGTGGCTCCGACTGGATATAATGGGAACAGTTTCCCAATGATTTTAAATGGGATGAATAAGTGATCGATTTTCTAATATCTAATGGGAATGATGGATGATTTATCTAAAATGAAACAATATAAATAACTAATCTATCCCGAGAAGTCTTTCACTTAGTGCAATTTTTGATGATTCTTATTGACAAGTAGGCATATAGATGACTCTACTTGTAAACAAAAATATTCATTCATATGATAATTACTTTGTTCAAGTAGTTTAACAAAGTAATAATTAAAACGATATCACACTATTCTTTATATATCGTTGACACACATATGTATGAAAAATAACAACTCTTAAACATTCAATAGTGATAAGTCAAAGAATTGTTGTGAAAGCATATACATACATCAATAATAGCAAAAATGAATAAATGTTGGTTCACATAAAAGCATGAAGCAAAAACATAGATAGTAGTACCATATGTATTTGAGTCTCCTCTGATATGAATCGCATTCAGATGCCGCCTTTCAACTTGGAAATACTTTTACAAGAAGCAATAGTGCATATCACATAAAAGTTTTCTTCATTAAAACTCAAAATTCAAGTCCAGTTTTATAAAAAATATATATATATCGGAAGCACAATAGTGCAACTCCTGATCCAAGTCTTAATACAAAATTTGAGGACCCTTTCTAAAAACATGAAAGGGTCTATAAATACTATCTAAACTAACAAACTATGAAATAAAAATGGTATGTGCTGGTATAACCAAATCACAAATATATGAAAATCTTCTCGAAATAGGTATGTTGTAGTCGGTCAGAATGATTCACTGTATGGGCTGATCATTTGGTGACTTGAGATGACAAATGGCAAGCATTGGTTGAAGTTCTGGAGGATGACTCATGTTTGAGTGTAACTGAGCAGTATATGTGGCATCGGTAAGTTCGGGAATCATATGACCGATTGCATCGGTGAGGCATTTCATCACTGTACGCTGACTGTATGGTTTAACAAGGAAAAACCAAAAGGTTTCCCATGTTAAAGTTTGAATTCCTGCGATTAATCTTTCCCACTGCTCCAGCTCCTGTTTCCATGTCTGTTCTAATATGTTTATAGATGGAATTTTCCCTGGAGAACACTCTGTAATTAAATTTGATAAATAAAGAGTATCATTAATTAGTTCAACCAGATTACTTGTCGCTAAACTATACCTTGATGTCGCTCTTTCTGCTTTCATTAGTTGGAATTGCCATTCTGTGAATAGGATTTCTTTATACAATTCCAGAATTTGTGGCAAATTAGCAACTTTTCCTTCTTTGGTTTCTTGCCAAGAAAGAAAATTTGTTAATCTTTCATCTATTTGCTCCAATTTCTATCTTGCATCAACTGATTTATCAATCATGGATGATGAAATTTCACATAGGGGAAGAACGAGCGAGATATTATGACATAATAGGCTCAATTGATTAGACAATGCTTTGGTAATTTGTAAAGCCTCCAATCTGAATTCTCCCACTTGGGAATATTCTTTGAATCTTTCTATTTGTAGTGACAGTTGAGTGATCTGTTCTTCCTTTGATTTGCTCAATTGTTCATTTAATGATCGCAGCTTTCTCAATGCTTGGGATAGTTCCTGTTGCTTCTGAATTGCATGTTGATCAATTCTTTGTTTTTCTTTGAGCAATTTCTCCTTCAATTGGTCATTTGACTACCTCTGGGCTGCTAACTGTTGTTCCAACTGCTCTATCTTCTGCTACTTCTCTTGTACCTGTGTTTCCAACAAAATGATTACTTGGTCCTTTTCCTTGAGTAAGTTACTTACCTCCGATGCTTTGTCTATTGTAGCTGTTGTGTATGCTCCCGCATACTGAGAAAGTTTAGTAAGATCTTCAAAAGGATTAACCTCTTCTCTCCATACCACATTTGTTATCTCCATTTGTGAAGGAAAAAAAGGAGATTGATCAATTTTCCTCTTTTTCCTTTGTCTCTTGATTACAACCCTATGCTTAGCACTGTAGAGGACATCCAATGGTGGTATTTCTTCTACATTTAAAAAAAATTCATCGGATGGATTCTCGGGGATTATTTCTACATTCTTTTGAGTTATGGGTGGGCCGCTAGTTCCTTCAGTTGGAACTGTATTGATTGCTAATTTCTGACTAGTTGTCGCCTCAGGTGTGCTGAATTCTTGTAGACTTTCAGTATTACTGATGATAGAATCAAATTTTTGCCATTCTTTGAGTAGTTTGGGATCAACATAAATGCTTGAATCGATGAGTTCACTACCTTTTCCTTGTCCCTGCTCCTGCTCTGGAAATTTTTCTTTTTTAGGAATCTTTTCCACTACGGGAGTCTTGTCGGCTGCTTTTTGTTCAGTTTGATTTGGTGGCTGAACTATAGGAGTTGTAGATAATAGGTCCAAAGGCAGAGTTTGCAACCTCTGGGCTCTGAGCCTATTGAACGTTTCTAGCCCCTCTTCTTCATACCTGATCCTGGCTAATCCTTTAACCTCGAAAAAATTTTCGGCTGAAGCAAATAAATCATCAAAGTCATACGCTTCATGATCGAATTTGTCAAGTTTAGCTTGAGAAGTGACATTATGGGCAAGCTTCCTTGGGTCATATTGCCTGTTTGGAATGGTGGCAAGATTCAACATTTGAATCTTCTCTACCTCTTTCTCTGCATGCTTGTAGTCATGTAAGGTGAAAATGCCACATCATAGGGGGAATATAGGCCACATCTGTTTCTTGGAATCCCTAAGGGTTCTTGTTGTCCCTTCAACAGTTATCTGATATGCCAATTCCCATGCTAACAATTTATCGGGAACATATAGAGGGAGAACATGGGGTTTAGTGAGACTGCCAAAAATCCTCACGTAAGTCAATTTCTCCTCTCTAAACCAACTACCTACTATTGTCAGGTCAACTGCCATTTCATGGGATATCCTGGGAGCAGGCTTATTGAAAATAGAATAAAATACAGATAAACCATTGCAACTTTTGTATGGGTGATTTTTATAGTGTGTCTTCCATATTTGCTTGTGGTAAATATGAATTGGATTCAGATCTTAGGGAGAACATTTCCATTCCAGTACTGGGTATTCAAAATTAAAACAAATAATATCCAGAATATATGCACTATAGTAGAAAGGGAGAATGATCCGGGAAGTTGTATATGTATTTCTTCTGTATTCTAATATCTCAGTGGCTTGTCTATCAGACAAAATATTTTCCCAATCCATAACATAACCATTGATAGCAACTTCCATTAAGGGGACCATCTCTATAGTGAATTTGGCAAAATCATGTTGTCCCCACAGTCTACACATCATCGCTCCAGCATAACAATAAGGAGAAGCTAATGAGTCGACAGAGTACTTACCCGATGACTCGTGCTTGTGTTTCTCTGAGAAATTCCTCCATTGCTTAATCGGGTCCGCCTCCATGTCGTTTTCCTTTGAAAATGCTTCTAGAAATGCCTTGTTGTATCACTTCTCAGGTGGAGATAGATGGTATATTTGCCTGAGATCTTCAGGTTTGAATGAGCCGAAAACCCTTCCATCAATTGTGGAAAACGTTCTATCTGAAGTTGGGATTTTGTCAACAACCCATCTTACCACATCAATGTATGGCAAAATCTTGGCCCGTGCTGCTATCCTGTGAAGGTATGAACAAGCCAATTCCTTGAGAGTTCCTTCTGACTTGTTGGTTGAATCAGCTATGGCTTCCTCTTCTAATTCTTCGAGTTCCTCTGCTTCTATCAGATTAAAAATGCTTTCCCAGCTAGCATTTCCCAGACCGAGACATGTCGTATCTAATATTAATCCTTTCTTGCTTGGTTCTAGTTCTTTGGCTGTAGGAGTTGCTTTGGTATTCTTAGATTTCTTCCCCATCTTCTCTGGATTCATGGGTTCGAAGAAACTATGCACAAACAATTTCAAACCGTAACACAGAAATATCGACGCTGAGAACCAATATGGAAATAAACAAAATTACGGTGATTGACATACGATAAATCAAATGCAGTTAAGAATTACCACGAATGAAATATTTTCAGGGATTTACTCTTAACTGTAGAATTTAATAACCGTTCGAACTACTAATCATGGTGAATGAATACCATAAATGCCCATCTCATCGATTGTATATCAGATTATTATCTTAAGTGTGCTTCGGATTTCCTCAATCGGTGATCAACGATAAATCGCAAATCGCAATTGGGAGTTTTAAAGGGAGAGGCTTTATGACTTGCTATGAATATCTCCGATTGTCGAAAAATAATGTTATAATACAGCGAAGTACTATGCATGCAAACTGTTTTATCATATGTTTCCCTCTTGAGATGTGCGCTTAATTGATTTGATCACAATCGAGGTTTCAGCTTGCGTTTTATCCTTTGCCAACGAATATCTCCGATTGTCAATTGTGATATCGAATCGAAAGATTTGATGAGGCCTTTGTATGAGTCCCTTTGGCATATGACATCTCCGATTACCAATTACGATTTCCTTTATCAGGTCAGAGGATTGGATGAGGTCTTGCCTATGAATGTTCCTTTGTTATTGTGATATGTGATCTCCGATCGCTTTATCTCAATTTAAAATTATTTATAATGTTCTTAAAGGAACACTTTGTTTTTTTTTATATCAAAAGGCTTTATAAAATGATTTATTTACATTGGGCCTTTTAATAGATATTTTTCTTGTAATGAGGTCGATAACAGTCTTATTCATCAACTCATGAATATAACTAAGTTTATTTAAAAAAAAAAAGGGACCCATTTCATATTCAAATTTTGTGCAAAAGTTTTTATAGAAATGGGGGGTTGTTGTACAACACAACAGGCCACTCCCCTACACTGCAACAGTGGCTCCAAGTGCGGATAAATGAAGAAGCACCATTCAATAAATAGTCCCTAAATTCTTCAGGGAATTCAGCTACACAACCTTTAAACGACAGAGAGACATAAGTTATTCACTCAAAATTCAAATTCCCAACCAAATTAAATCTAGGAATTTCAACACTCCACCTCGAAGGATATGTCCCCCTTTCAAGTTGGGGCAACTTTGTAAATCTAGAGACAGTCTCTAAAACACCCCTAGCCCAAAGCCTCCATATACTCTCTAGGAAAATAATTTGAGTCCTTTGTGCATGAACCAGGCAGATTCCTCCACACCAACTGAGATTAACTAAACTCTCATGCAAATTTCAACTTCCAAAGACCTGGATGCATCTCATCGTGCCACTTCTCTACATTTTAATATGAATTCCTGTGGTTTCACATGCTGTAATAATTTCATCCAAATTAAATTGTGTTGATTTCCACCACTTTAAATAATTTAATGGCACAAGGGAAATTGGCATTCAGTACAGTCAAGGGCAAGAGGAGCTGCGTGTAGAGTTCTAAGGGACATGGCGAGTGCATTTTCAACATGCCCAACTCCTGCCACCTCGACCATTGTGTCAAGTGATTTGATCATTGTTTTCACCTTTGAATTCCCAATGTTATATAGAATGGAGGCATTTTAAAAATTTGAAATGGACGGCCGAAATAATTCCCCCAAAAATATACTTCCATTGCCACTAATGAGTTGGGATATAAAACTATGAGAGAGTTCATTATGGGATAATTTTCCATCCTAATAAACCATTGGTGACAATCTGACCAGCCTCCAGATGATAGGTCAGGTTGGCCTGCACATCTTCTTCCTTGTTTTGACTCCTTAAGATGTGGAAGAAAGACTTATGAGGAAAATTTAAGCTAAGGGGGATTCTGTTGAAAATAAGACTTATTTTGTTGTTCCTGGGAAGTGATCTTTTGTGTAAGTGTTGAATGGTAAGAAGGGAGTCTCCTGAGTTAGTTACCTTGGGGGGGTTCCTTTCTTTTGCCAATTGAAGCCAAAGTAGAGGCCCATACATTTTCTCCATGTCGTTTTCTCTTTTGCAGAGACCCCAAGGGTACATAATTTCATGATTTCCTTTGGGATTCAAAAAGAATCCCCCCTTCCCCCCACCCCACTCCTACCACCCTTGCGTTATTTTTTGAAGCTTCGTCAAAGAAAAGGATCCAAGATTTCTACGAGCTCTTCCATACTTCAAATTCAACATCAGATAAGTGAAACTTCCAAGATGGAATTGGGGAACCGTGGGTTGAAAAAGGAAGATGGAGAGATCCCAAAGGATCGAGTAGCGAGTCTATCCACTGGCTCTCCTGTCATTCTAAGAGAGGATCTCGTTGTTTCAGTTTTTCTCTGTTATATTCCAGAGAAAATGAGAGGGCCTTTAGGGTCGTTTCTTTGGGAGGAATGGAGATATTTTTCAAGATGATGTTATTTCTAGAAAACGAGATCTTCCAATATATATTCTTTGGAAAAGAGGACCATAGCCATTTGAATAAAGGTTTCCCAGAGAAAGATCTTGTATATTGTTTTTTCCAGCTACAAATTAACATTAATAGGTCAATTAGAACCCTTAATCGCATAGACAGAGTTCCCAAAGCTATATTCCAAACTTGAGAGGAGTAGGGAGAGGACAAGAAAAGATGTTGGGAATTTTCTTTATGTTGACTACATAAGGCACACCTCGAAGGGCCTTGGATGCCTCTTTTAAGATTTTTTGAAATCAGAATGTTTTTATGAACAAGAAGCTAGCAAAAGGTATTGACTTTGGGGATGGCATTGTTCAACCACATATTTTTCCAAAGAGAGTAATTGTGGAGAACCTGCATAGAGAATAATAAGTCTTTATAACCAACCTTTACAATGTAAACATAGGATTTCCCTCTCAATTTTTCCTTTGCATGTTGGCTCCAAGGGGCACATCCAGTTAGACTACCTTTGAGATTCTCCCAGAGGGGAATAAGGTTGTTGGGAATGTTGTCCAATTTCCATTCAGACCATAAACCCGAGTTTTCCATTGGGAAATTTGAGCTAGCGTAAATATCCCTTGGTTGGATAAGAAGAGATTGAGAGGCATCAAGGGGTCAAATTTTTGAAGGGGGGTGATTCATAATAGAGTCAAACCAGAGATTAATTCTGATTCCATTTAAAGGGGTCCAAATAAGATTATTATTGATTACTTTGTTTGGAGCTGAGATGAGTTTCCAAATCAGGGAGAAGTGTCTTGAAGAGAGAGGAGGATTGGTTCAGTTTCCATTGCCTTGTTATATATATTTTGTAGTGAGGACTTAAACCCACCAAGCTTCTTGATTAGATTTATTTTTCCATGCTAACTTTTCTCCCATGGCTTGGTTCATAAGAGTTGGGTCTTTGATTCCTAATCTTCCATTCCCTCCAGGGGCACAAATGGTGGACCAACCAACCAAAAGTAAATTTTCATTAGAATATTTGTTTCTTTCCCAGAGAAATTTTCTTATAATTTTCCCAAGACCTTACAGGATATATTGAGGGGCTAAGAATGTTGAGAATTGATACAAAGGAATGGCAGATAGAAAAAATAATTATGAGCACTATGTGACCTACTAAGGTGATCCATATTTCCCCCCAGGAGTCTAGTTTGTTGTTGACTTTTGATAAGACAATTTTCCAAACCTAAGGAGTGTGGGATTTGAGGCAGACAGAACACCCAGGTATTTGAACTCTTTCAAGTTATCACTAGTGTTGAAGCTAAATATCTCCCCTATCTGAAATCACTTGAATGCCAAGATATTTCATGTGAAGTTTTGAGATTTTGCAAAGTTGGCAGAACCTCCCAAGGCTGCTAAAAAATTGTCCAGCACCACTTCAAATCATTTTGTGATTGCTACTGGGGCACCCCCAAGTAGAATTGTATCATCTCCAATTGAGAGTGATTCATACTTTTAGTGTTCTAGGTGAAATGAAGACTTCAGAGATGCCCAATACTATGCTTTATTCCAGACACTAGCTCAATGTCCCAAAAACCAGAATGCAGAGAAAAAGGGAAAGTGGGAATCCTTGTTATAATCACCTAGAGGCTTTGAAGAATATAGTTACTCATCCATTCATAAGAGGGGAAATCAAGGGGGATTTTATACAAAGGGAAATGGATCATTGAATAAAGGAACTATCGAATCCCAATTTTCCCAAAACTTTGTAAAGGAAGATGTGTCTGACTCTAGCATAGGCATTGGCCAAGTCAAGCTTAAAGGAGATTATGGCCTCTTGAATAAGAATGATATTATCAAAAATATACCTCTCTGGCATGAAACCTCCTTTATTCTCTGATATTATAAATGGGAGAATCTTTTTGAGTCTTTACGCAAGAAGTTTAGAAATTATTTTATAGGAAACATTACATAAGGAGATGGGCAGAACCTGCTAAAAGAGGAAGGATTCTTTTATTTTGGGACAAGGGAAAGGAACGATGAGTTGATACCCTCCCCAATGAATAATTGCTACAAGGAGTACCTAACCATTTTGTAGAGATCACGCTTGATTATATCCCAAAAGAATTGATAAAAATGGGTAGAGAACCCATCGGGCCCCGGAGCCTTGTTAAGGTGAAAGGAGAAGACTACTCTATGGATTTCTTCGTATGAGGGGAGGATAGTTAGCTGACAATTCATTTCCTCTATAACAGGTTGATGGATTTCCTCTAGCATGTAGTTTTCAACTTCATCTGAGGGGGCATCATTTTGAGAATAGAGATTGTTGAAGAAGGTTGCATATTCCTCCTTGATTTGATGAAAATATTCTTCTTTGGTGCCATTTACCATGATTTCCTGAATTATCTTTTTCCTCTCCCAATTTTTGGCTTGTTTATGGAAAAATTTAGTGTTTATGTCCCTTGCCTGAAGCCACACACTTCGCTATTTTGGCCTCTAGTCTTATTCATCTTCTTTCAGCAAGGAGTGGTACTTATCAAACTTAGATTTGTATTGGATCAACACATTTGAGGACACTAGTTCTTTATCCATGCAGGTATGAAGGATGCCAAATTATTTTCCAAATCATGTATAGCGACCTGATAGGTAGGCAATGAGGATTTTTCCCAGGATTTAATGACGACTTTAAGCCTTTTGTTTTTTCTTTCCAAGATTTGAATTGGGCTGCTCTCCAATCCAGGGAGCCAAGATTGAGCAACCACATTGTGGAAATCATGACGTTGGATCCATAAGGGGATGAATCATAATGGGATATGATTGTAATTAGAGGGAGGGGACAAGACTAGCTTGATAGGGCGATAATCAGAGCCACTATAGGGAAGGATAACATAGCTAAGGGAGAGGTTACACCTCAGGAAATAATTCGATATGAGGAAATGATCCAACCTTGTTGTAATGTGGCTAGATCAAATTCTCTTATTATTCCAAGTATATTTAAGGTTAGAAGGTTAAGATCCATAAGCTTGGAGTGGCTAATAAAGTCCTCCATCTACTCTTAGAATGGATCTCTAATAGGTGATCCCCCTTTTTTCTCCCAAATGTGCAAGGTGGTATTGAAATCCCCACCAAAGATACTAAAGACACCAAACTCTGAATCACTTAAGTTTTGTAGTGATGCCCAACATTCATGCTTTTCTTGAAAACAAATTGGCATATAAATGTTTATGACAGAACATACCTGGTTAGTGGTGAGGACGAGAAAGGAGGAAGCAAACCAGTGCACACTTTTTAGTGTATTGATCAACTAGACCTAGGTTGAATCCTAGACAGTGAAAAGACCTCCAAATGTGCCTCTGGAACTTACAGAGGCGATGTCGTTGCCACTCCATATCTAACATTATTGAACTGAAATTTCTTGCTCTTTTAATTTTGTCTCCTTAAGTAGAATGATTGAGGGTTCTTCTTTTTTAATCAGATATTTTACTTCATATCGTCTTTTTTCATACCTCAACCCCATTAAAGGAAATTTTAGCCTAAAAGTAGCCTCCTAAGGAAAAATAATAAAATAGTAGTTAAAATAATCAAATAAGAGTTATGAATTTTGGAGGGAAAAAAAGAAAAATACTTTTTTTTTTAATTGTATTTTTGGCTTATCTCCTTATAGGTTTACTAAAATTTCAAGTGTAAACACTCATTGGTGAACACATTTTTTTAATGTATATTCAACATTTATCAATGTGGGTCATCTGAGAAGTATGCATAATGGGTACTTGTTGGATGTGGAATTTAATTTTGCATCCAACAAGTGTCTACACTTGAAATTTTAGTAAACCTATAAAGAGATAAGCCAAAAATACAATAAAAACACTTTTTTAATGTATCTTTATTTTTTATAAATGTGTCTTCTCAGAAGTATGCATAATGGGTACTCGTTGGATGTGGATATTAATTTTTCATCCAAGTGTTTACACTTGAAAAATTAGTAAATGTATAAGGAGATAAGCCAAAAATGCAATTAAAAAAAAATAGTTTTATTCTTTTCCCTCCAAAATATTTACATGCATTTCGATTTAAAATTAAAAGATTTTAATTGGTTTACATATTATACACATTAAAATTTCATGGGTGCTTCTAGCCTGAATTTTTCTCTAAGACTTGCAATTCCAAGAGAGGACAATTTATTGTTTACTTTTGGATTGAGATGCCCTTTTAGATGGGGTGGCACCAACATTTCATTTACTTCCCTTGCCTCCCATATCACTTTCTTGAAGGTTTTTTAAAGTGATTGATGATCAAGTTTTTTTTCTCTCTATTTGCTCTATTATGAGTTATCAGTTGGACTTCCTTCCAGATGTACGAGATTGATGATCTTTCTCCTTGTTCATTTATGCTTTTGTTTTTTCATCAATTGAACAAGAAAATATGACTGAAAGTGCCCTCCTGCGACGAAAGGAAGTCTTCTTCCCCTTCTAAGGAGTCCTCTAAAGTGACTTTTTGTTCTTCGTTAGATTTTGACTTGATCACTAGCTCAAATGGAACTTGGGGGGCTTCTGGATTACATGGAAGATTTGTGACATTAGGGCTTGACTGAGGGATTTCCCCTTCTTCTTCCTCATGAATAAGAGCTTCATACTTGTTACCAATTCCTCTAGGGATGTTTGATTTTCTTGTTCCTTCTCCACTGATATTGGATTTATTCTTGGGGGAGCTTGGCCCAAATCCTTGTTGTTGATTCTACCCTTGTTGTTGGTTTGATGAGGGTTTCTTATTTTTTTTCTTGTTATCAGTGATCTCTATAATCCTCTTGTCTTTCCTAATCTTCTGGTTTTTTGGGGAAATTTCTGGCAAAATGACCATAGTCATGGCATATTTTGCATTTAAATGAAATTTGATCATAATTGACCTCTTGAATATGAGACCAACTATACATGTTGAGGTTGATTACCACAAGTAATCCTTTATCCAAGTTTACCTCAACATAAAATTCGGGCACAAGCGAAAAGTCTATCGCACCACATATTTCCCTAAGGCATTTCCAATTCTCCTAAAAGTTACATCATTCCAGCAGTGCAGGGGGAGGAAGGGAAAATTTACCCAGACTGGAACATAGGTGGGGACATCATAATCCGGGTTAAAATTTGGGCTCCAATGATCTGGGTAAAGCCCTTGTACTTGTTGAAAATAGCAACAAGAAATGATAAAAATAACACTTCTATAAATAACATGTCAGATACCAGTGTTGGACATAGCAACAAGGAATGAAAAATGGAAATGCTAAAAATAGCATTGCTATAAATAATATTTCGGGATAGATTCCAATTTTAGTTAGTCCCTGAACTAAAATTGAGAAGTAAAATTTGAATTTGTTTGTAGTAGCTGTTTGGTTAATAATCAATTAATTCATCTTAAGTTAATTAGTTGGAGAAAATCAAACATGAAGTCTATGTGAAGACATGCAACAGTTTCTCCATTAATTGAAAAAATTATCCCTTGATTAATGGAGATAAGGATGAGTTGTACTTTGAGTTGTAATTAGTTAGCTCAGTTAACTGAGTTAAGTCTAGTTAGATTAATTCTAACAATTTGTAGAATTAATTGTGAGTTCAGTTAGTTAATGCTTGCATGCATGCAACTGCTGCTCTCTAGATGACTGAATATTCTCTCATAAATAACTCATGCATGTCAGTTCAGTCAGAGACCCAGTTGAGATCAGAGGAAGGGACAATGTACTATCAGTTGGAGGATTTTTCCTATATAGGAAATGCATCCATGCAAAAGGAATTATCTCCTTCAGGATTGCGCAGTTACTACGGAGCCAAGTGAGCAGTGTGAGGTGGGAATTCACACAAGTGGAAGCATTGGACCCCAAGAAAAACTGCGCAAGGAAATAGGAGGCTAGGAGGGTAGAGGAGAAGGTTTGTGAGAAGCCTTTGACTATCTATGAGCATCAGAGTGATTGTACTAAGAGTCGGATAGCTTCCGAGCTAAGGCATTGTGAAATCCATATATATTTCCACTTGTATGATAATACAGAGATAGGGGTTTTAGGCTGAGGCTTTCCCCAGAGTATTCTTCTGTGTTCATGTGTGATTGATTTCTCATTCTCAGTTATATGTGTTCTATTTGATCTTGCTCAATTCGATTAAGCTTCCGCAAGTTTGTTTGTAGAACTAGATCAAGTATTTTGCTTTAGTATATTACATTACCAGCTGATCTACAGTACTCCCATGAAATATGGACCACTTCGAAAGATCGGGTCACAATCTAATTTATTTTGAAAGGTGCAAAACCCCTTCCTACAGAAAGAAGAGGTGACCTCTCAAGACCTGATTTGCCAATTGGAGGGCACAGAACCTGGCATGACGAGTAGAAACCTCCACCTTTGGAATTTCATCCAACTTCTTAACAAACCAGGAGGAAGAAGATTTATGAAACTTTGGATCATTTGTTACCAATGCGTTGAATGTTGTGTTCTCCTGATCCAGCTAAGACGGAGAGACCAGATTAGTCATGGTTGACCACATGGCCTAAGCAAGGCAATGCAGAACTTGGGTTCAAGTGACTTCGAAGGGCTCCGCACCAACGATCCAAAGAAGCCACACGAAAGCGAAGAGCATAAGGGAAGAGGCAGAGGAGGCTTGCTAGGAAGATGCAATCAAGGCGTCAGGGCCCCTAAGCATGGTAGGGGCGGAGACTGAATAAGGGGGGAGGCACTCCAAAGGCCTCAGGGTTGCAAAGTAGGGAAAATAATCATTATCATTATTATTTTAAAAGAAAAATAATCATTATTGTTACCAATGATAAAAATAAATAATATATAAGTTAAACATATATACATTTTAAAATAACATGATTGTTGATAATCATTATTGTTACTAATGATAAAAATAATTAATATGTAAGTTAAACATATTTACATTTTAAAATAACATCTAACAAGATTCTTGATAATGATATTCACCCCACTTTTCCATGGAGATTTTTAATTTGTAAATATGCTTTGTTACAATACCATGAGCCAAAACCATGACTTACCAATACCACATGCCCAAAAAACCTATAAGTCATTTCATATGACACTTTTTTTAATTAAAAAGATAAAAAATACATAACTACTTTGAAAATAAATCTTCGCTGCTGATTTGTGGATACTACCAAGAATATTTTAGAATATTTTATTTTAAATCTTTACCATCTATTTGATAGTTAAATTAAAATTCCAAAAACTTTGTTTCAAAATAAACATATCTATCACCACAATAATTAATGGAGTTGTCTATAAGTGAGACTTTTTGGAGTTTCGAGCGAATTTTTGGTTGGAATCCAATGAAAAAATTTATTGTCAAATGTTGATTTGTGTTATTTAAACTGGTTTTTTGATTGCATATATGAATTCAACACCCTAAAAAAACCCTTGGGCACTTTGATTGTGAAGAGTTCACCCATCAAACTTGTGATTTCAATGAATTTCTGTCAATTCTTAACGAATTAAATCAGAAAATAAACTAGAAAATCTCAATTAAATTTCCATCCAGAGAATCTAGAATTTGAAACTAAATTGTATGATGTGAATTGACATAAAGGAACTCCAACGTGAGATAAGATTCGATGTGCTTGGAACTAAATTGTATGATGTGACGTTGACATAAAGGAACTCCAACGTGAGATAACATTCGATGTGCGATTCAAAATGAGGAATCCTAGTTATTAATTTAAGACGAATGGCATAAAAAAATATATACGTAGAATTATGCAAGGATGTGTTAGCTATGTGTGTTGGTGGTTTAGGTTTATTATTTAATTAATTAAAATATTTTTTTTAATATTTATTATAATTTAAACATATAAATATATATTAATTATGTTATAAATTATAAATTATATATATATATATATATATATATATATAATTTTTATAAATTAAAAAAATATATATTTTAAATATTTTTAAAAATATAATACATAGAAAAATAATATTTATTTTCAAATTTTCTTATTATAAATTTAGTTATTTCAATTGTGATTTTGGATTTTATTTTATTAATAATAATTTATTATTAACATCATTAAAAGTTGAGATTAATGTTAATAATATTTTTTTAATTCATAATATTATTATATTTATCTAGCATATATATTGATTGAGTTTTATAATGATTTGGTATTTTTTTTCATTAAAACAATTTAAAGTTTAATATTATTATTTGAAATTTTTTATTTTTAAATAAAATATAAATTTATTTATGTTGAATATTTTTATTTAAAATTTTCACTTCTTATTTTGTAATGATTTCAATGTACTAGATCATTAATTTGTATTGTACAACTTAATTTATAGCTTTCATTTAACATCGGCTAAAAAATTCCAGTCCATTAAAATAACTTTATAGTACAATATAACAAATATAGATACAATTGCAAAATCCGTCTGACAAATTTGATATGTGTTGGAAGGATTTGGTGGACATGTGCCATTTTTTTTTATGAATTTGGTAAAGATTAGTGCTTTCTTAGGTATAGGGTCCTGCAGTTAGTGGGGATTGGGTATTTGGCCCAAGAGAGATTTTAACTTTTTGATATAGTTATTGGGGCATGAGTCTCTTCTAGCAGGATTTGGCCTAGACTATGGTTAAAGAATTTAATTGGCATCGAGGTATCGTTTATGGAGAAATTGGTCGAGATTTTGGCCTTGCTTTATATAATTACGCAGGGAAGAAAGCACCATGGATAGCATTAAGGCAAGCACATTATTGTCGGCGGGAATTAAAATGTAATCGATAGCATTCCCGAAGTTTCGTCCTTTTAATGTGTTGGATATTTAAATATAATTTGTTTTGCTAACTTGTTGTGTATTGAAATATTAATTAAATAGTTGTGGATATTTGTAATGTATATTTTAAATACGAACCAAAATAAATGACTAAAACTTGATAACATTGGTATTTGTTCTATATAATCACATATTTTTAGATTGAGTAACATATATTTTTAAAATCAAATTATATATCACAATATGTGTTATGAGAACATCATAGAAAGTTATGAGAACATGTTAGCATCAGTTTCTTGGCATTGCCTTTTTAACGAGGGGATTGTTGGAAGGTTGGTCCAGCGCATCATCAATTTGAATAGGAAAATGATTGAATTGCAAAAAGCCAAAAACGGAGATCTAATGGTCTCATAGACTATTTTTAGTGTCGTGGACCTTAAAATATCATTTCATTATATTTAAAAAAATATTAATCACCATTTTATAAAACAAACACTTCTTAATCTCTACCTTCTACTTTAAAAGAGAAACACGACATACCAATCATTTTATAAATGAAAATATATAGTAAATTTAATTGAGAAATAGATGTAATATATCAATATTATTAGAAAAGTGTTACAAAATTAATTAAAATATAATCACTATTTAACACAATTTTGTTATTCTCATATGATATCATTTATATATAAAATGTAAAACAAAACATCTATTAAACAAATTAATAGCATTTGAATTTTTCAATATAAATTAGTTCAAATATAACCATTGTAAGATAATTAATTAAAACATAATAATTATGAAAATCTTGATCATAATTATTTGACTACCGTTTTCACATCCATACATGATACTACTTATTATAGGAATTGTAAATAATAAGTAAACAAATTAACAATGATAGAAAATTTTAATGTAAACTAATTAAAAACATATTAACCATAATATAATTAATTAAAGCATACTAATGATAAGATTATGAACCATAATTAAAAGATAAAAAGTATTAGAACATTACAATTATAAAAAGTATTGAACATAATTCTCACATTCTCACACAATACTACACAATACTACTTATTAAAGAGAGTGTAAAAAAAATTATTAAATAAATTAAAAGCACTAATTTTTTTTAGCATAAATTAATTAAAGAATAACAACCATAAGATTACTAACTATAATTACAAGATCATCTTCCATATCAACACCAAACATTTAAAAACATTGGCATATCACATTAAAGTATCTTAAAAAGATCTCATGAAAGAGTCAAAGTTGAAGCATAAAAATCTCTTAAGAATTTTACTATACTACTCAAGTTAACATTAATAAGTTTTGTACTATTAGATAATTAAAATCACTATAAAACTTCACTATAAATTAGTAAAATATAAAAACCATAACATTGTTAATTAAAATATAATCATTGATCATAACTATAAGATAAAAATTATTAAAACATATAATTATGAAATTATTGACCACAATTTTAACATTCTCGCATAATATCACTTATTAGAGAAAGTATAAAAAAAATATTATAAAATTAAAAGCACTAGAAAATTTCTACATGAATTAATTATAGCATAACAATCATGAAATCATTAACCATAAGTACTATATCATCTTCCATATTCACCTTAACATTTAAGAATACTCCTCCATATCACATTAAAATATCTTAAAAGAATCTCACAAGAGTCTAGTAAAAGTGAAACATAAAAATCTAATGAGAGTTCTACTATCTTACTTATTAACATTAATAAGTTTCTATTATTAAATCAATTAAAATTACTAGAAAACTTCAACATAAATTAGTAAAATATAACAATCATAAAATAGTTAATTAAGATATAATAATCATAAGATTATTATCATAATTGTTAGATAAAAATATTAAAACATATAATTATAAAATTGTTGACCACAATTTATGAAGAGATATCTTCTATATCATAGTATATGATATTTTAATAGAAGGAAGATTGATGACTCATTTTATACCTATCATAAAGTGGATATATAAAACCTTAAAAAATAATATCCAGTCATTAGTACATAACATATTTAACATACAAAATATGAAAACCCGTAAATGGAGCTATATCCAAAATTATTACTACTACATTCCATGATAGCATGAACAAAGATAATAAATAATAAATGCATTAAAGACTACTACATTTTCTTGTCTATTTGCAATTGTCTTGTTGTTACAAGATGGGATATATGCAGTCCACTTGGGGTAGCTCAATTGGTAATGGTAATGGAAATAAAGTCTCACCGAACTAGAAGTCTTGGGTTCAAATCTTGTGTTATCCCCTTGATCGGGGTGAGAAGTTGGACATGATTAAGATGTAGTCTGGAACCAGAAGTCTTGGGTTCAAATCTTGTGTTATCCCCTTGGTCGGGGTGAGAAGTTGGACATGATGAAGATGTAGTCGAAATAAAGTCTCATCAAACGAGAAGTCTTGGGTTCAAATTGTTGGAGTCACATCGCTAGATTTAAGCACATGCCACGGAACACACGGGAGCATTGGATCAACACCACCATTAACGGGGAGCAAAACAATTTCCCCCCTCAACGCGAACTAGGTATGTTTCGAACTCGAGGCCTTTGGCTCTAATACCACTTGTTGGAGACACGATTGCCGTTACACCAAAACCCACAGGTGTTTGTAAACAGACACATCACTAGATTTAAGCACATGCCATGAAACACATGGGAGTGTTGGATCAACACTGCCATTAACGGGGAGCGCAACACAAATCTTGTGTTATCCCCTTAATCGGGGTGAGAAGTTGGACATGATGAAGATGTAGTCCTACCAAGCTTAATATATATATATATATATATATTATATATATATATATATGAGAGATATATGCAATTTTTTTCATTGTTTCTTACTTCAATTTAGTTTTATTTAAATTAAGGAGGTACTAGCTACTATATAGCACTTGTTAAACTTTTGGTTTAATTAAACAAATTAAAGTTGTAAATTTTTTATAATATTTCAATATCATTAATGATTTCATTATTTTAAATCTTGCTTTAAACTTTATATAATGCAAATTTTTAATATTATGAATTTAATTTTCTTTCAAACTTTTTCATTTTTCAACTTCAACACTTTATATTTATATATTAAAATATATAATCCTAATTTTATTTGACAAAATTACCTCCACTGTCAATTAAAAAAATAACTTTAATTCCAAAAATACAACCATTTTCAAACTATAAAAAAAAACCACCTTCAAATCTTACTTTAAACTTTATAAAATGCAAATTTTTAATATTATGAATTTAATTTTCTTCAACTTTTTCTTATTCAACTTAAACCCTTTATTCTAAATATATAATATAATTTTATTGCACAAAATACCTCCACTTTATTTCACAAAATACCTCCACTTTCGATTAAAAAATGTACTTTAATTTCACAAAAGTACAACTATCTTTAAAGTATATCCAATTAAAAAAACTACCTCCAAAGTACAAAGCACATTAATTTATTTTACAAAAGTACAACTTCAAAATATATTACATCAATTTACATCAATTACATCAATTTATTTCATGAAAGTACAACCATCATCCAAATATATATAATATAACTTTACTTCACAAAAATACCTCCACTTTCAATTAAAAAATTGCATTTTAATTTCATAAAAGTACAACCAACTTTAAAGTGTATCCAATAAAAAAAAGCACCTTCAAAGTACATCCACCTTTAATTAAAAGAATGTGAGAGAATGTGACTTTAGACTTTACGAAGGTACAACCACATTCAGTTATAAAATAAAAACCCATCTTCAAAGTATACCTACCCTCAATTATAAGATAAAGAAACCACCTTCAAAACACATCCACCTTCGATTAAGAGAATGTGGCATTATACTTCACAAAAATACATAACTCTCAATTATAAAATAATATATTTTAGGATTTGTTTAATTTCCGAGTCTCGCCATAAATTATCAAAAATTAATTTTTATAACCCTATAAAATATCTAATATAACAAAAATATAGAAAATAAATGTATATATATATGATTTATTATCTAAATTAAATTTTATAACCATATAAAATATCTAATATAACAAAAATATGGAAAATAAATGTAAATATGATATTTTTAATAAATGTAGATATGATATTTTTTATTTTTATAATTGTAGTTAAAGAGATCATTCAACCATGGTCAGGGAAAACATTTTTTATTTAAAACTAGTGAAAATCACATTAAAAGCTCCATGTCACGAAGGGGGAATAATCATCATGTTACTTTTATATATATAACAATTATAAATTAGCAATTATCTTAAAAATGTGTAAAAGTACACTAATAAAATTGTTAAATTGAAAAAAGAAGTTGTTTTGTTTCATAATTATGTAAATAATATTGATATATTAAATTTTAAATAGTTTAGAGTACTTAAAAAATGTTATATTTGAGACTTTTGTGATTTATATTGTAAATACATGTTTTTTGGAATAATCACATCATTAGGATTTGGTTGATGTTTCAAATCAACCAATGTGGTTCATCCTAACAAGGCGAAAGAAATTGTACAATTTTCAGGAATAAATAGTAAGGATGCATCATTGCCCAACATTAGCCGTTGGAGATTAGTCAAACAAATAAATAAAATATTATATTTATTTAAAAAGTAAAATATTGTTTATTTTATTTTAAAATAGTCTTAATATTTTACTATTTTAATGTTATTTAAAGTCCTTAAAAATTAGATATAAATTATCTTTTATTTCTTAATTTAGGTTTAGATGTTGTAAAGAAAATTAATGAGAGGGTTAAAAAATGAATTAAAAAAAGTTAAAAGGGGAAGTTAAAAAAATTGTTTATATAATATAAATAATGATTAGGTGTAAGGAAATGAGATAATCTCTAAAATAAAGTAAGACGAGGTTTAAAATTTTAGTTTTAATATTTTGATATTATCTAAAATCTTAAAAATTAGATATAAATTATTTAATATTTTTAATTTAGTTAAAAATAGATGTTAGGATTATAGATGCATTAGAATTACATATAACAGAGTTAATTAACCATGGAACTTAAAAACACGTAAACAATGCGGAAATAATTAGAAGAACACAAAAATCATGACACAATGATTTTATTACGAAGTTTGTCAAATTTGGACTATGTCTCCAAGCCCTGCTCAATAATGGGGTGGCCTTCATTCAATTATTGGCATAAAAGAGATAAAAGTACAAGCAATTATAACCCTTATACCTCCAAATTGAAAGATGGGTAGAGAATGGATAGCCCAGCTTTAGAAACAAATAGTACCACTGAACTCCTAGCGAAAAACAGTGCAAAAACGCCTATCCAAACTCCCAATTTGGAGAATCGAGCCTTCTGCAACCTCTCAAAACCTCCCTGTTGCTCAAAGGCGAGGTTCGGCCTATTGCCAGGGTCAGGGTCTATTGCGTGCATGTGCTTCTGAACTATTATACTGACCCTTCTACCTTTTTTGACACAACATCCATATATATATAAGCATGGCGGCATCCCTCAAAACCCACAAAATTTTAACATAATACCCAAGTTAGGCAAGCGAGATCAAGTCAGAAGGATATATGGCAACAACCTTATAATAATGGTGAAAACCCCTTCAAACATAAAAAAACCCATTTAACTACGCATAAGGTTAAGCGGCATGTTTATCGACGCTTTTAACTATCGGCGGACAATCCAAACCCATTACAACAAGCTCTTCTGTGATACATGGACATGTCGGTTTATAGAACACAATATATAATATATCACATTCGACGGTCCCCATCGCACATCGCAATCGACGCTTTGAACCATTAGCGCATTGACCCATACATTGTGGTAATCATGGACCCGATGGGAATATATAATGTAACATATAGAAATATCGCGTCTGGCGCCCGATTGCAAATTGCAATCGGCGCTCACAACCAAAACCGTATCGCAAACACCTTCCCATTTCTACGATTATGATCACATCGCAATCTGTCTACATCAGGGCCGATTCTCCAACACTCGTCCAACCCCGATTTGTGATATGTGATATCATAAATCGCAAATCAGCACTGCTAGGGGCCGATTCTTGACCTACGACCTTTTTTTTCTCGATATATGATATGCAGGACCCAATGACAACCTACCACTTGGTGCATCCCCATTCGCTGGAACGTTTTCCATGTCATCTTCTCCTGTCACCTGGACAAGTCAAACTCAAACTTTGACTTACTCTAACTTCTTCATCTGGACTTGGATTTGAGTGTCGTTCACACTATTGGAATCAGGATGATGAGCACTTTGATCTGATGCTAAGTTTATCCAAATTCCGCCACTTTCAGTTTTGAGCCTTTTACCATGCCACTGGTATTTTCTGAAGATCCACCTGGATCAATTCTCCAAGATCCTCCTAGATCAATCCTCCCCACTAAGAGCTTTTGGACCACTAAAACACTTTTCAGTCAATTGGCAAGTGAGGAAATTTCTTCCTCCCTTTTTCCTTCTCCATCCATCGAGCTTTTCTTGGATGCATTCCTTTGAAGCCAACCCAAATATACTCCACATCTCCTCTTCGTGAAGTTCTGGTTTTTCAATCGAGTATGATATCTTCGGGAGACTTATCTATATATTGTGGTGCAAAATCATCCACTATAGGAATATGCGCAACCTCCTCGGTATCCATAATCAATGGAGGTTCATAGAGCTTCATGTTTTCTACATTTACCATTGAGTACATCTATATATTAGTAGGCAAGTCAAGATGAAAAGCATTGTCTCCAATCTTTATCAATATGGTGAAGGGACCAAATTGGATGGGTCTCAAATTCTTCCCTTCTCCCTTCATTCTATCCTTGTTGATATGGAGCCATACCTTGTCCCCAACTTGAAACTGATGGTCAACTCAATGCTTATCATGTCGAGATTTATACAAAGCTTGACTCTTCTCCAACTGCTCCTGCACTGCTTGATGAATCACCTGTATCTGTTGAATGAACTTCCATGATTTGTCCCTATCATCTCATCCATTGCTATCCTCCCCTTTCCCAAAGACCATGTCCAAGGGATCTTTGGGTAGATAGCCAAAACATGTCTCAAACGGTGAACTCTATGTAGATGAATGTGTTTCTCGATTATACGCATGTTGCACATAAGGAAGTTGTTCAACCCACAACTTGGGATGTTTTCCACAATAGCCTTGCAACAATTTTACCACGCGCGGTTGAAATCCTCTATCTCTCCATCGGTCTGTGGATGAAATGTTGTACTTCTTTTCAGCTTAGTGTCCATCATTCTCCACAAGCTGGTCCAAAAATCCCCAAGAAAGAGAGAGACTTGATCTGACACAATAGATGTGGGAAAACAAAATGAACCCAAACATGTTGAAAGAAAAGAAAAGCAGTCTACTCAGCAGTGACCTACTTTTTACAAGGCATTAAAATACACATTTTACGAAACCAATCCACAACGACACACAAATAGTCATGACCTTTCCTAGACATAGGCAAACCTCCTACAAAGTCCGTGGACACACTTTCCCATGGTCAACTTAGAATAGGGAGTGGTGTGTAGATCCCAAGTTTTCTATTAGAGGGCTTTGAAACAGAACAAAACGCACAACCTTTTACAAAGCGAGTCACAATGTTTTTCATGCGAGGAAAAAAAAAAAAAAACTCTACAAATGACAAAGTTTTCTCAATTCCAAAATGACTAGACACCAGAGAGGTATGAGCCTCTCTGATTACACGAACACTTTCATCACTAGGTATGCACAGTTTTCCAAGGTGGTACAATAGATTTCCATGCAAGTAAAAATTGTCCACTTGCAATCCATGAGCCAGTTTTGCATAGATTTCTTTAAAATCACTATCATTAGCATACTATTCAACATAACTTTCTAATGATAAAGGAACATTTTGCAAAACTATAGATGCAGAAAGAGGAGGGCAAGAAAACATATCTTCTACTTTGTTGTTGGTGCCCTTCTTGTATCTTATCACCAAATGAAACTGTTGGAGGAATCCCATCCATCTGAAGTGGTAGGATTGTTGAAGCTTATTATGTGACTAAAGATACTGCAAGGGCTGATGATTCGTATGGATGATGGTCTCCTTGCTGATTAGTTAGTGTTTCCACTTCTTTACAATCTATACCAAGGCATACAACTCCCTGTCATATGTGGGATAATTCACAATAGTCTGGGAGAAAGTCTATGAATGGTAACATATAGGTTTTCTTTGATGCATCAATACAACGCCCATGGCATATCCGCTGACATCTGTTTCAATTTCAAAAGGATGTTGAAGGTCTGGTAAGGCTAGCACTGGTGTTGTGTTGATCTTCTCTTTCAGTGTGTCAAAGGATTTCTTTTGTTTTCCTCCCCATTGAAAGGCCTGCTTTACACTAGTCAAGGCATGCAAGGGTCTGCAATAACGGAGATGTTTGCAATGAACCTTCTCCAATATTGTACCGCGCCCAAAAAACTTTGAACCTCTATAACATTCATGGGCTCAAGCCAATTCATAATCACCTCCTCTTTAGAGGGATCTTTCTTCAATTGTCCATTGCCGACAATGTGGCCTAAATAAATCAAAGAAATCTTCCCAAACTCACACTTTGATAGTTTCAAATACAACTTTTCACTTTTCATAACATCAAGCACTTTCTTTATATCACACACATATTCATCCCATGTCCTGTTGTACACAAGCATATCGTCAAGAACAAAATGACCAAGAAAAGGCCTAAATAAATCATTCATTACCCTCATAAACGTGGTTGGAGTGTTGCACAATCTGAATGGCATCACCATCCATTCAAACAACCCATGTTTGGTTTTGAATGCAGTCTTCTAAATTTCCTGCTCTGCAATTCTAATGTGGTGATAACCACTACACAAATCCAGCTTTGTAAAATAAACAACATTTTTCAACTGATCTAACAATTCATCAATGCGAGGGAGAGGTATTGATTCTTCACGGTGATCTTTTTCAACGCCTTGTAATCTATGCACATTCTCTGTGTGCCATCTTTCTTGGGAACCAACACGATCAATGAGCCACAAGGAGAAGAAACCAGTCTGATGACTCCCTGATTTAACATTTCCTGCACTTGTTTCTTGATCTCCTCCATCTCAATAGAAGCCATCCTGAACATGCCAACATTTGGTAAAGGAGCATCCTATTGTAAATGGATCTCATGTTGGATTTCCCATTTAGGGGGGAATCCTCTCGGTTCCTGAAATAATCCATAATAATCGAAAACAATTTCAAATAATTATTTCTTATGATCAGGATTATAGCCTTTGAAAGCGTCGACCATCTCAACCTCTTTTTCTCTTACTATCATGAACATGCACCCTTTTTTGGAATTATCCAGTCATTTAATTTTTCCTATTCTTACAAGGCTAGCATTAAATTTTGTATGATGAGCTCTGACTATATACTCTACCCCATCCTCTTGGAGGTGGTATTTGTTTTCATGCTGAAAGAAAATGACCTTTCTGTCATATAGATATGGGCTTCCCAAGATGATTCCACATATGTCCAAAGGCACTACATCTAACTCTACCTCATAAACTAATTTAGAAGAAATAACAAATTTGGCCCTACACTGCTTGGTGACCTGCAATTTGGCTTTATCATTTACCCAACCAAGTGGGTATGGCCTCATATGAGACTTAGTTTCAAAGCCTAACTTTTTCACTAAGGACTCTAAGATTAAGTTTTCTTGGGAACCTGAATCAAACATAGTTTCCACCTTTGTATGTTTTATGACAACTCTAACGTGGAATAACTCAATTCTCTTCTGCTCATTACTTACAGGCTCATTAAAATAACTAGTACTTGCAATTGAATCAGAACTATCATTAATAGAAAGAGTACCTCTTGCACCCACGGTTGTGATCAATGTCTCATTGCTAGAATCTGATCCAAGGTCCTGTTTTGTTGCCATTGTCTTTTTCTTCCCCTTTCCACCGAATCTATTTGGTCTCAACTATGGATGCAACTTCCAACAATGGTCCTCGTTATGACCATATTTCTTGCAATGAGTGCAAGACAATGTTTCTTTGTCCCCTTTCTTGGTTGCAACAATCTTCTTATCCTTCCCTTTTCCTTTCTTCTGAAATTTTCCATGCTGAGGTTTTAATGGTGCCTTTTGTGCTTAATCATCTCATTCATTCTTGCCTCAAATTTCAAGATGAATAACCTTTATGTTGGCACATCAATTGTAGTAGGCTCGAACAGTAATAATGAGTGTCTGATGTAACTATGTAGTGCACCTATATACTTAGTTACAGTCTCAGATGCATCTAATGAGATGCCCAGATTTAGTGCTTGTTTCCGAAATTCTTCAGTGAAGCTTTTCACATTATAGCCCTTACCTTGCCTTAGATATTTCCAATCCATAAGTGCCCTTTGCTTATAACCCAGAGGGTAGAATTGGTCTTTCAATTCAGAAATAAAACTAGACCAAGAGCACAAAAGGTTACCTAACTTTGTGTTGCCTTTTTGCAACTTTCTCTCCCACCAAACGAGAGCAGTTTCGCTCAACCAAAGAGATGCTAACTAGACTTTCACCTCATCTTCTTCGATCTGCTGCATTCGGCAGTAAACTTCTATCTGTCTGATCCAATTATTGAGTTTTTCTGCACTGCACTCTCCATTGTACATGGGCAGGTCAAACTTTACGTCTAACTTGAAGAATGGTTTCTTACAGGTATGCTTGGAATTTCACTAAGAGTGATGAGAACTATCACTGGAAGAAGGAGAGAGAGGAGGATCTTCTACACCACCTTCCTAATTTTCCGATCCATGATCATCAACATCCTTCTTCTCATGCCTAAGTTCCTTCTCATACTCTGTGAACATCTTGTCCACTTTTCCTACCATATTGTAGAATACCTTTCAGAAATTTTGTTCCTCTTCCCAATGAGCTTCTGTAATGCCCCACTTAAATTTTATCCTACAATCTTGTTAATGTTTACATTATTTGAAAATATTGAAAAATAGTGGTCTAATATAAAATTCATGATTTCCATTATTCAAATTCCCCACTTATCTTCTCAAATTGAATATTAGGTAGGATATGGTCTCCTTCCATTATTTCATAATATATGTATTCATTTCACATTCCCAATGTACCCTCACATTCATTAAGGAGAAGACATGGTCCTCTCCATGTAATTACATCTCACATTCCCCAATGTACCTTCACATTTACTTGGGAGAAGACATAGTCCTTTCCATCTTATCATCAATATATATATATTGCTTTTCACATTCCCAAATGTACTTTTCAGATTTACTTGGGAGAAGACATGATCCTTTCCCATTAAATTCTCAATTTTATATTCATCTCACATTTCCAAATGTACTCCTAGCTTACTTAGGAGAAGAGAAGTCAACTGTAAGGATGGATGAGAAGTTAATGACATTAATTAGAGGTGGTTGAGATGGAGAAGGGAAGGAGGATATAAAAAGGGAAGGGAGAAGGAAGAAAAGGGGGGTGGGGTTCTTGCTTATGATTATGGGGGTTGGTTGTGATTGTTTGGACTTGTTATGATTTTGGGGAGACCTTGGAAACCTATGGAGATTTCTTGGGTTTGAGAGGAGGAAATTATTGTTATCTGGTTTTGCACATTCTTCTTGAGGACACACTATATCTGGTTGGACTTGGGCACGGAGGGCTAGGGAACCTGTGAAGGTTTCCTGGGCTAGGAATTTGTTTCCTAGTTGGCTGGGAGGTAAATCTGGTTGGGTCGGTGAGAAGGAGCATTCAACTGGAGCTATATGACAAAGGTATCATCATCAACTGCCGGAACAAGTATTTTTCCATGAACTACTCTTGTTAAGTTGATATCAATGGAATGTTCATCTTAATTTATGTTGCTATGATAAAATGATAAGATGTTAAATGTTTAAAACTTTGTGAGAAGGTCAGCAAGCTCCTTTTATTACTTGCAAATCAACAGTAAAATAGATCTGTTAGTGTATAATAGATTGAGGCTCTAATAATAGGAATTGGGTTCTTACACATGGTATCAGAGCCAGGTTCAAAATCTGGACCCAAGCCCACTAAAAACCATAATTTTCCTGCTAATTAACAACCTTGCATACATAACAACCTTGCATACATAGTTGAGCCCCATACTTATGCACCATCTGTAAAATGAGAAACCTGTGATTAAGCTCGGCCAACTGCTTTCGAATAACATATGAGTCATATAGTCATGCTACCAATCCCTCACCATACGACGCTTTAGCCTAAACAATTCAATAATGGGTATTGACATTTCGGGAAGTTGCGGACCGAGTGTCTGTTTTTCATCTCTCATGGGTTTCGAGGGAACTACGATGGTTGATATACATGAACACCACCGCTTTTATTTTATAACTGGCGATTGTTCTTCTTCTCACGGAATGCTAGTTGAAAAAAAAAAAGGAATGGCATCCCCATTGACCTTGGCGTGACACTATTGTTATGGGCTTCACTATCTAGCAACACAGGTTTGTCTCCAAGACCAAAGAACGAGTTCCAAGTAGAAACGAGTTCCTCGCTCTTTTAGATGGCACGGGATCAAACCTTAGGATTCTAGAAGAGGGCAATTGACTGTGCTGTCTTCCTCATTCGGCGGATCAAACCACCGAACCTCATGTGGACAAGATTAGCTTGAGATTGGAAAAATCTGGGAGTAGCTGGAGCCATGGAAGCCCATGGAAGAATATGACCACCTGCATATTTGTGAGGTCCACTCCTACCTGTAAACCAAACAGAGGCCGAGTTTGGAAGTAGAATGTTCTATGATAGCTCTACCGATTTCAATTTTTTATAATAATATGTTATTTTATTTTGTTTTGTTAATGGGGCCAGGTGCCTGTTGTGGAGTTTAAATTATGATGTCTAAAGGGGATGTACCAAGCTAGACCTCAGTGGTCTCTGACCTTTATGGCCTCTGAAATTCACTTATCTGCGATTTGGGTAAGCGTTGTTCATTTTTCTGTTTCCGTTCAAACCCTTAGGGTTTGGTGGGCCGAAACCCTAAGGGTTGCTAAGGTTTTTAGGGTTATAGTCTAAATGGCTAGATCTTTTGTCCTCCCGAGTGTCAGAAACGAATTGTGCGGTAGGTTGCACTGGAATCCCAGCTTAGGTTTAGGGATGGAAAAGACTTGAACCGTGGCAAGTCTCTGGTCTTGAGGGCAAGTTACTCCGTGATGCTGCATGCTAGAAGTGAATTGTGCGGTAGATTGGCATTGGAACCGCAACTTAGGGTCTGTGCTGGAAAGGATTTGAGCCGTAGTGGGGCTCTGCATTTTATGTTTAATCTTAGAATTCCGAGATCTGTGAAGGTTATTCCAAATTCTGGTAGATGCATGGCACGGGCCACTGCTTGCGAACAGGCCGAGGACAAACATTTTGTGACCACTGGCGGATTGCAGAATTGCACACTCTACGACTTTCTAGGGCTTCCACGGGATGCCACTCAAGAACATATAAAGGATGCATACCGGAGGTCGGCTAAGATTTGGCATCCGAATATAGCTATGAAGGGGGAATTGGCCAAGAATACAGAGGAGTTCCTTAAAATTCACGATGCTTACATTATACTGTCTGATCCAGAAACTAGAGCAAAATATGACGAGCGATTGAGGTTGCTAAAATAGCATATTTTCAAAACCTAATAAAACTCGTTGTGTAGCCAGTTTTGACTGGATGCATAACTTTAAATGATTTGGATTTTGAATTGAAAAGAAAATCTTCGCTAAAAAAGAAATAAACAGGGACAGAATATGGCCATTGACTGCTCTTTGACCTATGCTCACACTAAAAGACTGTGCAGCTGTTGTTATATACACATATTCTGTCCCTGCTCGTATATCTGGTACTCTTACGCGTGTAAGAAATCCAGCTGAAGCACTATGGCAGTGGACAAGTATACAAGCTCTGTGTTCAATGACAGTTAATGATGTGTTGGGCACGGTATTCCATCACAGGGCATGCGGTTTTAATTCTACTCTTTTTTATCTTATCCTATCTAACGCCATAATGCAATCTGTAGCGACTGGCGAACCTCACTTTTATAGCCATAAGACCTGCAAATGGTAAATCTTTGAGTTCAACTCTAGTGGCACTTATGTTATAGTTCATTTGAGACCCTTGAAATGGAAAGATAGTTGGTGAACCAGGCTTATATTGCTGATGTTTCACGTTCCTTAGAAATCAAATTGTTCATCGTATAGTCTCATCAAATGAGGATGGGGATTGTTCAATGTTTCAGCCATACCTACATTCTGGATACTAGAAACCAAATTTTCATAAATAAGCTGAACACAACCACCATCATAATTGAGCCTACAAATGTTAGGTTGACACAAATAGGTCTGCCATTAGTAAATAGAATCTAACATGAGCAATTTGAGTACCATGGTCAGGTGGAACTAAGGATCGAATAATCTGCTTTGCAAAGAGGATAATCAATCTGTTTAAGGCAAAATATAAATGTTGTGTATCCCGGTGTATATCCAACAGTGGATATCCTGACCTATACAGCATTCAATGCACTACTGTGGGGGTGCATATTGTTTGCCCTGCAATGACCCGGGTTCAGATCCCAACACAGATGTGTAGAGGGCAGTGTTGAAGAAGCGTTAAGACAGCGTTTGTGACGTTCATGTATTTGGCTGTCCCTGTTGTGTAGGAAATGAAGTTTCGCTTTTCCTCGTCTAAATAGAGGACGTTACACTTGATTATAATTATTATTTTTGGACCATCTTTAGTGTCAAAGCTGTAAACTTTTGGGCCAACATGCACATTTCTACAATGCTCCTTTAAAAATAATTCCTCAAGCTTTCCATGATTCAAGCTTCAACCTGAATTCTCATTTGGCCATGAGCCTCCCAATATCATACTGGCATGGGGCATGGATCATCGTTTCAGTTTAACATAAGATAAAAGTTCCAGGATGTGCCCTAGAGATCAGAGAGGAAACCATCCTAAACCCCGTCCCTATCTCGAGCAACATTTTAAGTTCTGATAATGAAATTCCCAACTTACAATTCAAAAAACAGGGCAGCTATAATAATATTTTTATATCCCGACCTTCTTCAGAGTCTATTTTAGCTAAACAGAACCCATATATATGAAATTCAGCTAGCTAATTTCCCATGCTCCTACCCTAATCCCTTTCAGTAACCAATCTATACTCACTCCAAAATACCAGATCACACCGACTCAAGGATTCATCACAGCATTGGCTTGAATTGGGTAATAGACGATATCATATAAAACTGGAAAATTTGCAGTTTATAATTTCCCATGAAGGCATTCTGACAATCAGCTTAACTAACGCTTATATTTGGCATGAAGTGGTAAAAATGATTATCTCTGATTGATAACCATACAATTGGTCTAGATTGGCCTTTGTGGTGATGAGGTGATGCTTACTACATAGACTAGTGATGCAAAATATATGTGTACCTTGAAGAAAGGACAATGACACTGTACACCCAATCAAGATATTTTTTTTAGATGGACAGGTAATTTTAGATGGGCATTCCTTTCCACACAGTTTAATATTACTCAGTGTCATCTAGAGGATAGGCAGACATTACAGTCGATGTGAACAGGAATAGTTTCCAGGAAAATAGCTTGCCTGTAGTTAACATTTCTCAAGTTAGGAAATATCACAGCCAGTTCTTCAAATATTATATTAATGTTTGCAAGATCCTAAATCTATATTCATTTCAGTGCCTTCACCAGAATATGCAAGCTCATTTATTAAGCAGGGGATTTTGACAGATTCACTTATTGATATAACTGAAATACAGGGTAGAGAGAGCAATGATATCACCACAGTTTTCCTTACAAGTGCTATCCCATTGAATATACCTCATTTCCAATATTTTGAGCAAGAGGCCACGCTAGTAATAATGGCCCAACCACGTATAAAGAACCTGCTTGTGGGAGGCTTCGTGTGATCATAGTTGATATGGAGAAATAGAATGCTTGCCTTGCAATGATTGTGTGTTCTTTAAAGTTGTCATGAAATGTAGAATCATGTTTTACTGTGATGAAAGTTTTGATGGATGGCCCAACCCATCCACCTGTGAACATCGTTGTATCTTCAGCACCTAGTCCCTGCTCCATTTTAGGCCACTGATAAGGAAGGGCCATCTAATATCAATCAGGTTATCACAAATCCAACTGCCAATTGCGTAGTTAAAATGTTCATGGTATCAAAACAAATCAGCCATATTTTTGGACAGCAAAATGTGTGCATGCATTGAATAATGCACTGAAGGACATTTGGCAAAATATATTGGATTGAAGATAGGTAAAACGGAAAGGATTGACAGGTAAATGACAAGAACACAGATGTTTGTGCATAATTACATTACTAAGTGTGCTTATGTGGGCCAACTCCACAAACAAAGAACCTTAGTGGTTAGTGGCTGCCAAACGCCACTTACAAAGACTACAAAACTATGATTGACCACAAAAAGAGGATCTTACAAGGGAATGAATATTTCTTGAGTCCATTGATAAGGTAGGGCCATCTAATGTCAAGAAAGTTATCACATACGCAACCCATAATTGTATGGTTCAAAGATCCACGATATTAAAACACCAGTACATATGTTTTAGACGACTTTCTGTGTGCCTATATTGAATAATGCACTAGGGGATATTAGCAAAATGGACTGGGTTGCCAAGACAATTGATGACTAATGAATTGGTTCCAAATGCTAGGTACATGACAAGCACACAGCCATTTGCAGTGTTAATACATTGCTGATAATTCGTTTTATGCAGTCTAATTCCAGGAAATTAATCACTATGATTATGGTGACTGGAAAATGCCACTCACAATCAACTAGAAAATAATGATTCACTACGGTGGAAAAAGTTTATATAAGCTTACACATAGCTGTTTATTTGAGAATTTATAGTTTGCAGTGTTACGATTTCAATCCTATGATTGCAGATATTTTTAATTCTCAAGGATATCAATCCTAAATCTTATTCGTGAAGCTACAGTTCCTTAAAGCAGTGCAATACAAAGTTTGCGCCTTTTGCATGGCCAGCCTTCAGAAAAACCAATTGTTATTTTTCTGTTGTTAAAAAAAAAAACCTGAGAAAACCAGTCTTTCCACAAATATAGAGGTCAAAACTTGATCAAGAAAGATAAAAGTGTATCATATATTTCTCAAATTAAAAATTGGATGTTCTTGGCTATCATTAAGCAAAATGCTTTCAACAAATAAAGACAAAAGAAGGAAAACCGGTTTTCTTAGAAATTCAAATTTATACTCCAATGACCAATCTGGACAATGTCTTCAAACCAAAATTTTCAAACTTCCCAGAAAAGACAAGAAACAAACCTGAAACATCATTTTAAGCAACTTTTGCTTTGGTACTTACCATCTAATTTTCCAGAACTAGTCAAGATAGCTTCCTCATCAGAGTTCATGTTCAATTTGTCTCCTTCTAGATGTGATTTGCCTCTAATGCGTATTTCCTTCATACAAGCCAGAATTGAGGAACTTGGGCATTTCTTAGTCTTGAGGATATTTCTTATCGGCATTGAATGATCTCTTTGTTTTTTCTTTCTCTTATGAGTAACCACACACTGCTCATCAATTTGCATTTCTTCCAAGTCCCCCATACTTGGCGAGTTTTTTTTTCATGCTTCTTGTCATTCTCATTGGAATTGAAGCCACATCAGGCGCCTTGAATTGTGTGGAAGTTTCTGTAGAACATTCAGACTTTCCTCTATTTTTTTTGCATGCAAAAGCGTATGAGACACTTGGACAGGATTTACCATCTCCTTTTCAGCAATTCTTTTCTTCTTTCTTAAGTTTCTACTCCAATAATGTGAATCTTTAAAACTTGGTAGGTTCTCAGCATTTTGCATACTGCTTTCAGAGAGTTTCACTAAACCATCAACACTGCTCGCATATCCTTCAATTTGCATGATTTCATTTTTTTTTATTGCGGAGAAACAGAGAACTCTAGCTGCTCTTCATTTGTCAACTCCACCTCTTTATTTTCATCATGAAGATCAGAGTTTGTTTTTTTATAGCTAGAAACTGTCTCATCTTTCGTCATTATAATAACATTTTTCTTATTCACAGCACTTCTTGTCATTACTTGACATCGAGACTCCTTTTCTGTTGTATCGTTTCCCTTTGACTTTTTATGTGGTTCAGACTCTACACCCTTTTCTGACATGCAATAGGATTCCTCAAGTCCTTCGCTGTACATTGTTGCAGACATCCTCTTCCTCTTTCTTTGCACCATATGGTTATAAGTTAAGAATGACTCATTGTCTGAGTCAGCTTCAGCCAGGATATTTTCTCCACTTGGAAAATCACGCAAGCAGTTAACTCTTTTATTTTCTTTATTTGCCTGCATTTGAAGTAGCAGATTTGACTTTGCACGAGTTATTCTTGTTTCTATCATTGTGTCTTGTTTATGCTGACCAACTTCAATGTCAATCTGACAAAGCTCTTCATCTGTCTGCACTCTCTGTTTTCTGATCCTCTCCCAATGCTTTTGCCATTCCTTGTATTTTTCACTTCGTCGCATGTTGCATCAATGAGTGCATTTTTCTTACTCTTAGCCCTAGTAATCCTTTCATACACAGAAATGGCCAGCCTTTTCCTTAAATCTTTTTTTTATCCAGACTGCTGTGAGCATCTGTACACTGCCCCTTGTGCACTCTCTATTTGTTAGCTTCTTGATAAACTCCTTGTTTATCACTTGATATATTTGCTTCTTTTTTATTAAATGCACCCTTTTTACAAACTTTGGCAACATATTTACACTTTTGTGGTGGCAAAATTAAATAGCTATCTGTATTGCAGCATGACCTCACCTTAGTCAGGTGTTTACATCTGGTGCACTTCACAACATGAGCCCTAGTAATTATGGTTGTCATCCTCTCTGAACATGAGTTTTCAATTATTATTATTTCTCTGTATATAAACTTACTTCTTGTTTATGATTTTCTTCCACTTAGATGGATTTAGTTTATCATAGATTATATGATTTGCATTCCTAATTACATTTTCATGAATATAATTGGTGCTTAAGATTGTTCTAAATTCTGCATTAGAATGCATGTATGGGGCACTGGGCATGTTACAAATACAATTTATTTTATTTCTTTCTTTCTTGCAAACAAGTAAATAACAATACTGGGTACTCTTCAAATAGACAGCATTCAGTTTTCTCTATTCTTTATTTTGAAAAGATATAACTTGATGCAGCAGTTGTAGAAAATATATTCTTGTTGCAGCAGTGTTAAAAAAAATAAAAATAAATAAATAAATCCTTGATGCAGTAGTATAAAATGCATAGGTGCTTTTTAGAATATTTTGCTCATGTACAAAAAGGAGGAAACAAAGAAACCATCAATATTTGGAATTTCCAAGAATCTAAATTTTTTTTGGAGCAGTTACATACTTGTCTGCCGGTACATTGATGGGACCAAATGTGTCCCTCTCCTCTCTAAAAGCCGTCGAAAGTGATCTGCTGTATGTAAATGATATGCCATGCATCAAGGAAGATGCAGTTGATATAGATAGATGGCGTCGATATGCTGAAATGAATGCCATTATATCACACCACCTGCAGCAATGACAAAATGAGTTAAGGTCCTTTCAAACTGATAGTTTACGTGGAGTAAAAATCAGACTCTCAACAGTTCTCTGATGTTGGATTTTAAAGGGAGAAGATTGTCAGAAGGTGTGATCGCTGGCTTCTAAGAAAATAATCCATTGCCAATGTTATTTATTCTGCTTCAAAAGCAGACTAAGGTGTGTGTGGCAAGAATGCAATATGTGTGAAAATTCTAAGTCTAATATCAAGAGTAAAAAAAAAAAAAAATATAGTATCAACCTCTCAAATCACAATCTTAAGATCCCTCCATGCTGGCTCTCCTTTCAGCTGGGAAGTCCCTTGACTACAAATATCCATAACCATGAGCAATATGTTCGTCAGTTACTCCAGAGGACAAAGCATCCCACCAATTTTAAATAGTGTTGCAGCGTAATTTACACTAAGATATGCATTCTAAACATATGCCTTGTGGCCATTATTGAGAGACAAAGATCCTTGAATGAAACAGAGAACATAGCCTAGATATTCATTTCCACAAAATATCCGCGTTGGTAAATTAAGTAGGCTATAAGTACAAATTAATTCATGAATTTAAGCTTCCCAAGGTGACACAACATTCGATAATCTGATATTGAGGGCCTGATCTCTTAAATTCTGTCTATTTTTTTCATCTTTCTGTAAAACAACTTATATGAAGCCACTATGCTACTGCAGGTCCAAATATGGTATGCTGGTTAGATATATATAAACTGTAGGCAGAGATTTGGTGCCCATATAGAATGGCTATAGGTTTGGTTCATTACCATTCAAGAAGAGAATAATCACATAATGTGTATACTATAAAACAGTTAGACCTGATGACCATATAGATGGTGGAACAGAGACTGTATTTCCAAATGATATAAGAACACATCAGATAAAATTTCATGAAAAGGTTCATATGCCTCATCCAATTAATTCTACACCTCCATTACTTCGAGCTGGTCAAACTTCACTTCCTCAACCTGTATTGATTCTTTATATATACAAAGAAATGTGTGAAAATATCGCTTTAACCTTAATATATTCATAATTGGTTAAACTGCCAAGGGCTATGTAAATACCCTTTACCCTTTTATCATGGCTGTCAGCCACTTCCCACGTGGATACATAAATTCATACACTCACTTCACAATCCCATAAGTCATCCTCATCATTCACTGTGGACTTTTTACTATTGTTGAGGAACATTAATGCTTGTTTGTATTCCCCTTGGTTCTCTATGGAGGTCTTTATCTTTCTGGAGGGTAGGGTTGTTGCCACAGTCTTTTGTTTGAAATAATACAATGCGAAGGGACAGATATCTGTAGAGAAGGCAATGGATCCGTGTTTGGACTGGGGAGCTTCAAAACTCATGTGAGACCTAGAAAATTGGTACATTAAGGTGGTCATGGAGATTTGTAATATCCATTGAGTGATCTTACTTGAATAGAATAACAATGAATGGAAGGAAAATGCCAAGGAGCAAGAAAACGAATCAACGATGGTCTTTCAAATATCAGAAATTATGAACATGCCTTGG
>APFE030401017.1:220920-238115 GCA_000404065.3 Pinus taeda | reverse complement strand
GTCCGCGGTATTGATTATTTTATTATTATTATTGAGCCCCATGATCCTTGATTTGAGGAAGAGCTAGCCTATATAAAGCAAAGGAGTTCATTTGGCTTGGGCATCTTTTATGTCTTTGAATATCATAAGATCTGATCTATTCGGTTCTCGGTTCTTAAAAGATTGATTTATAAAGGAGAAGTTAGAGGCGAAGGGTGATCTCTTGAGCACAAGTTCAGATCTGAGCATCTGAGGTTATTTCAGCCCTAGTTCAAGGTACACAGAGGCACCGAAGGTTTAGTGCGTGGGTACGCAGAGGCGCCAAAGTTTCAGTGCGTGGGTACGCAAAGGCGCCAAAGGTTCTGTGCGTGGGTACGCAGAAGCGGCGAAGGCTCAGTGCGTAGGTACGCAGGGAAACAGTGGCTCAGGTGCGTGCTTTCTGTAGCAGCACGCGGCGCGATTATTCTTTTGGGTGCGTACTTTCTGAGAAGTATGCGGCGCGATACTGTTTTTGGGTGCGTATTGTACGCAGTTCAGTAAAAGGAGTAGTGCGTGGCCACGCAGTCCAGAAGAAGGAGATCTGCGGGTATACGCAGAGAGGCAGAAGGTGAACTGCGTAGCAACGCACGCCAGTAGAAGGAAAACCGCGTATCTGTGTTAAGATCTTCTGGTGATTGAATTTTTCTGTTGAAAAGGTGTTCTGGTTTCTGTTCTGTTATTGTTGATCTGGTTATTACAGTTGACTGTATAATTTACATGTACTTGATGATCATTTGATGTATATGGATCCAGTTTGAAAATTTATGAAAAGTGGTCCTTGAAAAGAAGTAGGGGGTTGTAGCTCCCTTCTAGGAGAGACTGGAAAACGAGAGAGTTGTAGCTCTCTGCAGGTTGCAGCCTGTGTACTGGTAAAGGACTGCACCAGTACAAGACCATTGTAAAAGGGAGTTTCTAATTTGAAAGAAGATAGAGACATATTGCAGCAGGTGGTTTTCACCCACATTGGGTTTCCACCTTATATCTGGTGTTCTTTGATGTGACTGTCTGCTTTTCTTGTTCATGCTTATTATTGATGGTATTGAAATGCAAAAATAATTCAAAGTCTAAATAAGGAAGAATTGTTAAAATATCCAGATAATACTGATTCACCCCCCCCTCTCAGTATTATTTCCAACATATGGCACTAGAGGTTCGGCCATATTAACTTCAATGATTTGTTGCTTTTACAGAAAAGTGGTATGGTCTAAGGTCTTCCTATTTTAAAATATGCTCATATTGATTGTTATGCAGTGCAGTAGGAAAGTTGCATAGAGATGAATTTCATGTGAATCCTAGTAGAAAGAAGAGAGATATACTCAAGCTGGTACATATAGATCTATGCGGGCCCATGCAAACAAGATCATTAGGCAATGCATACTATTGTTTATTGTTTATTGATGACTGTACTATATTTACTTGGGTGTATTTCCTCAAGAAGAGGAGAAACACTTTTGAATTCTTCAAGGAGTTCAGAAGTATGGTTGAAAAGTAGACCAGTAAATGCATGAAGATTCCCTGTTCGGATCAAGGGGGAGAGTACAAGAAATCTTGTGTACTCAAATACTGCAAAGATAATAGGATACAGTAACAATTTACATTACTCCACACTCCTCAACAAAATGGGGTTGTAGAGAGGAAAAACAGAACCCTTGTGGAGTGTGCTCACAGTATGTTAAAAGGTAAGAATCTTTCTAACAATTTTTGGTTTGAAGCGATTAATACTGTAGTATATCTAAAGAATAGGAGTCCAACAAGAAGTTTAGGTTTTAAAACTCCTTTTGAAGCTTTATTTGGTTATAAGCCTATAGCTAAGCATTTGAGAGGTTTTGGCTGCAAAGCCTTTGCCCATATCCCAAAGGAAGATAGAAAGAAACTTGACTCAAAGGCCATCAAATGTATCTTTATTGGGTATTTTACATAATTTAAGGCTTACAAATTGTTTAATACCTCTACTCATAAAGTGTTTGCGAGCAGAGATGTAGTGTTTCATGAAGAGTTTAATGATGGAAGCCGTGAGAGTGCTAATGAAGAATGGAACATGCCCTTGTTGGTGGAAGAAGGAAGTGATGAATGAGGTGATAGCAATGAGCAACAACAAAAGCAATAGTAACAGAAGTAGTAGTAGCAAAAGTAGAGGTAGTAGCAGAAGAAGAAGCAACAGTAGGAAGGGAAAGAAAATGATGTAGCTATCAAGCCAAGTACAAAAGATAATGATCAGACAAGGTTTGAAGCTACCCTACCACTCAGGAGATTAGGTAGGAAAGCTTAGTTGGTAGCAAGATATAGGGAAAATGCTTTTATAACTAGTATGATGAATGTTACTGAACCCTCTAGTTATAAAGAAGTCAGTCAATATAGTGAATAGATGGCTACTATGGAAGAGGAATATGAATCAATTCTCAGAAACAAAACTTGGGATTTAGTTAAACTACCTAAATGCAAACAACCCATAGGATGAAAATGGGTGTATAAGCCTAAATTTAAAGTATATGGGAGCATAGATAAGTATAGAGTTAGGCTGGTTGCAAATGGGTACTCACAACAAGAAGGCATAGATTATGATGAAACATTCTCCCCTATAGCTAAACTAAACGCAATCAGAATGATAATTTCTTTAGCTACCGAACACCATTGGATGATTCACCAACTAGATGTTAAATGTGGGTTTTTAAATGGGGACTTAAAAGAAGAAGTCTACTTAGTGGAAAGTGAGGGGTTTATCAAATAGGGGGAAGAACATTTAGTTTGCAGGTTGAAGAAAGCACTGTATGGATTAAAACAGGCACCGAGGTCATGGTATGACAAAATTAATTCATTTTTCTCACAGCATGGTTATAAAATAAGCAAAAATGACAATAATATTTATATTGTGTTTGATAAGAAGGGGAGGTTTGCTTTGATTTCTTTGTATGTAGATGATCTAATTTATGAGCCCCAAAAATGGATAATTATATGGGCTCATTCAGCCTCCTAATTCGACTTAATCCACCATTCTCATTAGTTTATTGCATGTTTTTTATTATATTTATGCTAATAGAGTGAATTGGGTTAGTCATTATGCCAACAAGTCTAATGGGTGCTTTGTGCAATGTTTTTAGTCAATTTTGAGACAAAATTAAAGGTTTTAATGAGCACTTGGCAGCCAAATTCGTGGAGGAACAAGAGAGAGGATTTGTAGGAAGGCGTCCCCTTCATTTATGGGCCCTTACCTCGAATTCTCCACCATCAGATTGGAGTTCAAGGGCCACTACATCAATTATCACAAGGGTAGCCAAGCAAGTCAAGTAGGACTGTTGTTAACTACAAGTTTTGGCAGCCGGGTCCCTAAAGTTTAGGAGGACTGTTGGGGTCCTCAATTTGTATAAATAAGAAGGCATAGGGCCTCATTTTGGTTAGCCAGTAGTTAGTCACTCTGTAGGAAAAAGTTAGCTAGTTTGTAGTTCGATTTTAGTTAGTAGATTAGCTCTACATTTCAACACATTTTCAAGTTTTACTTGTGGACAATTTTTGGAATGTAACTGTTATTTTGATAAATAAAGATGAATCCAGCTTTGCACCGAATCTAATCTCTCTTAGGAGGCTATAGCTCTTGGGGTTGGGCCCATCTCAAGTGCCTAGTACCTCCTTTGTTTACTTTCATGTGTCTTTGCTGCATTCTTAGAATAAAATCTGCTATTTAGATTTAAATATTGTTTTGTTATTTAGATTGCTTTTGATGATTAAAGTAGCTTTTCATGTTCAGATTTGTTTGATAAGTCAATAACAGGGAAGATCTTCAGAAAAATGCCATCAAGCACCTTGGATCTCACCTCTCCCTCGGTGGAATCATGAGCTGGGACCAAGGTGACCTTGTTGCCACCAAAAACACTGTCCTTGCTTCACCATGCAATTAGTAGTGTTGGATTCTTAGTTGTCAAAATTGAAATCAATTTTGATTGCATGATTCAGTTTATGATTGCTTAGTTGCATATTTATTTGAAGTATTTAATTTCGAATAAACTTTTGTTCATTTCCTTTTGTTGTTAGGTCAGATTAGAGTGAAGTAACTAGGTCATAGGTTTTATAAGTGTTTGTTTGTTCAGTTTGGAAAACCACTTGCAGAGTACCTATTATCCTTCCTTACCTGCCCATACTCCATCCAACCTACCTGCTTCACCCTTCACTTAGAACCTTACCTTATATTTCCCTCATTCACTTACTTTTCCATGATTCTCATCTTCTTGTGCAACATGGTTTCATCCCTCCTTGAACAAATCTCACCATCTGCGCCACTCCTCAACTCCATCCTCCAAGTCTTGAACTCCCCTACTCCCCTATTTCACCTCCATACTCGTTCCTCAACCTTTTTCCCTCCATCTATTCTCCAACATCCTCTTTTCGGAACATCCTGTAGAAAATTACAGAACATCCTATAGAAATTCCAGAACATCGTGTAGAACCCCCGCAGACTTCCTGTAGAAGCTCACGAATGAGGTTTCTTGATAGCCAAACTTCGTGAAACTCTCTGGAAGGTTGTTAGGGACCCCTTAGGCCCTCTCTAAACCTTCCCAATCTCTTCCAAGCATTTCCTCTCATCGATCCACCTCTACACAGTCAAAAACAATGAAAGCACATGCATGATAATTCTGACAACTTATTCAAAAATACAAAAATATGTTTTCTTCAGATAGTGATAAGTTATAGACATGCATTTTACCTTTCTAGAAGTCAATGGCATCTCTTTCAGTAGCTTGGATCCTCTTTTTCGCATCAGTAGGGCTAGATGGTAAAATTGGCGTTTGCTAGGGTTTGCTTTTCCTTTCATCTTTTCAGTTTCTTTCCGCAAGTAGATTAGCTTCCTTTGAGTTATCTTTCATCCATCAATTAAAAAGCTTCTTCTAAGAGCTCATAGAAGTTGGCTTAAGCTCCTAGCAGACTTGTTCCAGCTGACCAAGTGACAATTGCGGCAAGAGCTAGTACTTGTGCATACAGCACCGTCGCTTCCAAGTTCGTTACGAACTACTGGGTTGATAAAAATAAAGAAGGGTGTCTCAGGAGTTGCAACATTATTGGTGCAATACTCGGGCCCACCACTCTTTTTGGCACCATTGCCGAGGAAGCGTCACAGTATTGGTGATTTCTGCTTTTCTTCTATTTTCCACTACAACCTTCTGCTAAGTAGTTTATTTCATTTCATTTCCGCAAAAGTAGAGTAGATATTTCCTACTTTCATATATTAGCATTTCAATTCCGCAATTTCAATTTTGCAAGTTTAGATTAGCATTTCAATTCTGCAAGCGTAGCTTAGCATTTCATTCTTGCAATTTCATTTGAGCAAAATAGATTAGTCCTTTCCTTCTTTCATTTCAATTCCGCATTTTCATTTCAGCAAGATAGTTAGTTGCAATTCAATCTATTTCAGTTTTGTAGGTACAAGAAAACGAAAAGAATAAAAATCAACCAAAAAGATTTTCTTCCATGCCTTATAGGAGTAGAGACAAGTTAGAAAAATGATTGCACAACACCCCCACTGTTTCACACAACCAAACTTCTCTCTTCTTTGATGGCTGTGATTAAAGAACCCTTAGGTGGACAACAAGACATATTTGAAGAACCTCTAGGGAAGAAGAATAAGAAAACATTCCTCTCGAGCAAATGACTACAAACAGAAATGTTGAGAGCAATACCTTATCCAAAAATGAATTTGCAAATGAGATGGAAGATTTCAAGAGTGATATGAGGCAGTTTCTTGCCATGCAACTAGATATCTTACAAATCCAAAGGAAGCAAGAGGAAGCCAAGAGGGCTTTGGTAATATTTTTTCCCATGTGCACTAGAAAGCATCCTAGGAACGAATGTCCAATGCACTCCCTAGAAGTGTGTTTTCTCTGTGAAGAATACCATCCTACAAATCAGTGCCCTTCCTTGCCTGGACTTAAAGCTGCATATCAGAGAGCCAAAGGAGCCACTAGATCACTCTATTATATGAACAAAAGGAGGCCACATGGACCCATACCTACCAGCAGGGAACGTAAGGGACAACCCAGACTTATTACGACCCCTATCAAGCCACTTCCATGCCTTCTTTGCGTCCCCCTACTCATCCTTCCTGGTTCACACCTCCTCCTTTTTCCTTCACAGATCCATATTATGCCCAACCAACTGCTCATTCGTTTCACTCTTATGCTCAGCCACAGCCTCAGTGGAATGCACCTCATCAGGGGCGGAGGCTCCAGTACAACTCTTCTCCCGCTCCTTTGCCTCCACCACCTTCCCATCCATAAACCCATCCACATCCATCTCAAAAATACACATCCACTCAACCACCCGTACCACCATTCCCAAAACCATACAATGGATTAGGTCAATCCAATTGAAAAGCTGAGGCACACCATGTCCAAATGACTCCTCTTGAGCTCAATGATCTTCACCAAAGCTCAGGAAGAGTGTTGCAAAACAGAGATTATATTGACAACATTGAAGGACCAAAGGCAACAGAAGATTCAAAAGAAAATATCAAAGAACCATGGGTTGCACTTGATGAAGAAAAGAGATGAGAATCAGAGATTGAGAAAGCTCCCTCATGGTTACCATCAAATCCTCCATGTATTCAAGAGAAATATCAACACAAAGAGGAAGATGAGAAAGTCATGATAGAAGAAGATATGAAGAATGATCCAGATCAGCAAAAGGACCAAGGATATCATAGCTATATTGAGATATGGTTCTAGACAGTCACTAAGTTGCTGCAGTACTCTCTTCCTAAACTATGCTTCATCCCTTCAAAGTCAAATCATTTGGTCTCTGAAGCCCAGATAGTTGTCAAAGCATGCATTTCAATCCTCCATGTCATTTTGTCTCTAATCTCAATGTGCACATGGCTCCATTGGAAGTATTCTTATATTGGAGCACGATTTTGTTTTTCAAGTAGGGTAGGGTAGAAAAAAAAAAGAAAAAAAAAAGAAAAAAAGAAAAAGAGAAAAAATGAAATGAGAAGAAAATAAAAATCTAAGGTGAAAACCTCCTCGGAGGCGCCTCAGATTGGTTCATTGATTGAAAACCTCCATGAGGCGGTCAATGGGTTGGGAAAAAAGAGAAAAGAAAAAAGAATAAGATTCTTGAGTGAAAACCTCCCTTTTAGGTGCCTAGGGCAGAAAATTAGTGTGAAAACCTCCATGAGGCGCCCTAGTTGTTTTAAAAAAAAAAGAGAAAAAATAAGAAAAGAGAAAAAGAAAAAGTAAACCTAATTTCCATTGAATAATTGCAGGTTGCAAGAAGTACATTGCAGGTCAGGAAGATCACTCAAAATAAAGACAGAGGAAGTTTTGGGCTTTCTACAGGAAGCTACGTGCGTTTCTATAGGAAGTTCTGTATTTCTACAGGAAACATCCTGTAGAACCTTCAGGTGAGCCAGATTTGATTTTGGAAGGGAATATAAAGCTTGCAATCTATTGGTTAGGTCTGCAAGCATCCATGTTTCCATTCCTCACCCTTTTCCATCATTTTTTCCACCTCATTGTGCTTCTTTTATGAAAACTGTGTTTTCTACAGGAAGTCCTTTGTCTTCTACAGGAAGCTTACAAAAAAGCCAAATTGATCTCCAAAGAGGACCCGAAGGCTGGGAATATATCCATGAGGCCTGTACGCATCCATGTTTCCATTCCTCACCCTTTTCCATCATTTTTTCCACCTCATTGTGCTTCTTTTATGAAAACAGTGTTTTCTACGGGAAGTTCATGTAGAAATTACAAGAAGCTAAAAATGGATTGTAAAAAGGTAGTTTGGCGAATATGATAGCTTCCTCAAGGGTTTAGAAGTCCTCCTGCAATCTTCAAACTCCTCCTCCATCATCTCCATGACTGCATCATAGCCCAAGCTTAGTTTTTCTTTCCATGCAAAAACTTGTAGAATGGTTTGAAGAAAAAAATACATAGAACAAAATTTGTTTTTTCCATAACTTGAAAACCGTGAATCCATTTACAAAACCGTTTTTCAGGGAGTTGTATAGGGATGATGGTAACATGCCCGAGCAATTTCATCCAATTCCTGTGCACGGTTTCCAAGAAGTCAGCCTCCATCACCTTCAACCATTTTTACATTTTCTACATATCTGTGCAGCCGTTTCAAAACTTGTTTCATGCATAGATGAATATGGGTGGTAGCAACCTACCCAAGCAGTTTCAGCCAATTCCGATGCATGGTGTCCGAGAAATTGATCTTTGTAATCTTCAACCATTTTCCGTTTTCCTTGAAATTTGTGCATCCATTGATCACGATTTTTCTATGAGAGGTGCATAATGATGATAGGGACATGCTTAGCAATTTTCAGATTGATCTGATCTATCGTTTAGGATCAATGGTGAAAACAAGTTTCGGTCCTCTGAAAATTCAGCAGCAGCAACTTGAGGGTGCAGATCTGAACGTGAAGCCAGTTCTTACAGCATGGATCCCGCTAGAGGATAGCTGCACAAGACAAAATAGCCATGAATTAGCCACCAAGCCATCATGCAACCACAGAAACCACTGCATGCAACAAATGAAAGGCCACAACACCTCACAACAACTATTCAACTTGTAGGTATGTGTCTAAACCAGGTCCTCTATTGGCATCAATATGATTTGAAAGTGCATAACAAATGAAGTGGTGGGATTAAGCCGATAGTTCCTTATGAAATTCTCTAGCAATCAGTCAAGAATCATGTAGCATACATGTTAGACAACTCACGTGAAAAAAAAACAATACAGGTAGTGTTGGTCGTTTGAACTCTAGTGCAACTGATTAACAAGAAGAGAACATATAGTTCATCATAACAGTGCCGTTTGCATGGGCCAACACACATTTTTTCCACCTCACCACAAGTCACACAACAATTAAAGAACGCTCGGCTGAAACTCACAAACTACTGTTCATTTGCACTTGCCACATCCTCAACTGAAGTTTGCACAAAATGATTAACTAGTCATCCTCCACCAATTTCTCTACCTGTCTTGAAGATTCTACTGCGTATCAGGCTCGCTCAGAGGCGCACGGGCGCTCTATAGGAGTTTCTACAGGAAATCTTCTATAGGAAACGCAAAAAACAACCATGCAGAAAGAAAACCTGGGATTTTCGGTGAATTTCAACCTCCAAATGAGGTAAGATTAGGGAAACTTCGTTGTGCATGATTTGTTGGTGCCAAATGGTGAATTGAACATGGAATTAAATTAAAAAATGAGAGGAAAGGTTTGCCTGCACATTGAAAAAAAGTGAAAATTCTGCTTGCATATTTTCTGAGTTCTACACAGTTCTTTTTTCCCTCTGCATTTGAAGTCTGGCTTCTTCTTTCTCACCTTCTTCTGAAAAAGAGAGATGCAACCACAGGAACTAAGCCTATGTGAAAGAAAGAATTTGCAAGACTGTCCACTTTTTAGAAGAAAAAACTATGTTATTTGTTCTCTGATCTGTAAAAAAAAATTGATTTCTTTTCAAAAACTAAGAAGCAAATTCAGGTTGGAAAAGTTTGAAGAAAGAAAAAATTGGAAGTTGTTGTTGTGAAAAACATGAAAATTCCAGGAGCAATAACAAGTTTACAAGAGGGGCAATGAGCTATCGTTTTAGAAGAAAACATGGGTTTTTTGCAAAATTTATGGCTTCAAGAGAAGAAGAAAACAAACAGTTTTATTTGTTGCATGTTTATGCAAAAGAAGCAATGAAATTCTAGGGAAGAATCAAGCCTGAAGAATGTGAAGAAAAACCAATGATGAGGGAGCACAAATCATTCAAGTAGAGGGAAAAACAAAGGAAGAACAGAAAAGAAAAAGACTACAACAGAGAAGTTAGAAGCTAAAGAAGGTGAGAAGAAAGCCAAAATAGAGCGTGAGGAAGCAAGCTAACAGAGGCAGAGAAGACAAAAGAAGAGGGAAAAAAAGGAGGAAGAGCCACATCCAGCCAAGCATACCAAAACAGTCAAAACAATTTCTACAGGAAGCATGAAAATTATTTCTACAGGAAGCCAGAAAAGAGTCAGCACAGGACTTTCTACAGGAAGTCTAGACATAGAGAAACAAAAAGGGAAAATCGCCTGAGATTGTGGCCATGGAGGCAGCAGCCATGCTTGCCACCATTAGCACACCTCCAAGACCAAAAAGGAAGAGGAAGAGGCAAACCTCCATGTACTTTAAAGTGAAAAAGGAGCACACGGATAAAAGTGGGCAGACCCAAACCATAGTCAAAGGAGAAAATTGTCATTAAGGACACAAAATCTAAACAAAAGGAGGAGCCTGCTTCAAAGATATCCATCAGCTATGAACGGGGAAGCCCGAAGACATTCACCTAGAGAGAAAGAATGAAAATGTTGGACACAAAGGCCTCTCTACAGGATGCTGAGATAGTTCTACAGGAAGCTGAGAATTCTCTAGGAAGAGGAGCACAGGTAGTGGGAAGAAGCAGAGAGAAAAGCATGGTTTCATGACCAAGGAGAGGATATCACTTCAGAAGCTTGGCATGATTGGGAGGCCACCAGGGCCATCAAAGATGGAGAGATAGATTAGTTGCTCAGAGGATGAGCAACACCTTCAGTAGGGGGGTGATGATGAGCCCCAAAAATGGATAATTATATGGGCTCATTCAGCCTCATAATTCGACTTAATCAACCATTCTCATTAGTTTATTGCATGTTTTTTATTATATTTATGCTAATAGAGTGAATTGGGTTAGTCATTATGCCAACAAGTCTAATGGGTGATTTGTGTAGTGTTTTTGGTCAATTTTGAGACAAAATTAAAGGTTTTAATGAGCACTTGGCAGCCAAATTCGTGGAGGAATAAGAGAGAGGATTTGTAGGAAGGTGTCCCTTTAATTTATGGGCCCTTACCTTGAATTCTCCACCATCAACTCAGAGTTCAAGGGCAACCACATCAATTATCACAAGGGCAACCAAGCAAGTCAAATAGGACTGTTGTTAACTACAAGTTTTGGCAGCTGAGTCCCTAAAGTTTAGGAGGACTGTTGGGGTACTCAATTTGTATAAATAAGAAGTCTTACGGCCTCATTTTGGTTAGCCAGTAGTTATTCACTTTGTAGTTAGAAGTTAGCTAGTTTGTAGTTCAATTTTAGTCAGTAGATTAGCTCTACATTTCAGCACATTTTCAAGTTTTCCTTGTGGACAGTTTTTGAAATGCAACTATTCTTTTGATCAATAAAGATGAATCTAGCTTTTCACCAGCTTTAATCTCTCTTAGGAGGTTGTAGCTCTTGGGGTTGGGCCATATCAAGTGCCCAGTACCTCCTTTGTTTACTTTCATGTGTCTTTGTTGCATTCTTAGAATAAAATCTGCTATTTAGATTTAAATATTGTTTTGTTATTTAGATTGCTTTTGATGATTAAAGTAGCTTTTCATGTTCAGATTTATTTGATAAGTCAATAACAGGGAAGATCTTCAGAAAAAGGCCATCAAGCACCTTGGATCTCACCTCTCCCTCAGTGGAATCATGAGCTGGGACCAAGGTGACCTTGCTGCCACCAAAAACACTGTCCTTGCTTCACCATGCAATTAGTAGTGTTGGAATCTTAGTTGTCGAACTTGATATCAATTTTGATTTCATTCTTCAGTTTATGATTGCTTAGTTGCATAGTTATTTCACGTATTTCATTTCGAATAAACATCTGTTCATTTCCTTTTGTTTTTAGGTCAGATTAGAGTGAAGTAAATAGGTCATAGGTTTTATAAGTGTTTGTTTGTTCAGTTTGAAAAACCACTTGCAGAGTACCTGTTATCCTTCCTTACTTGCCCATACTCCATCCAACCTATCTGATTCACCCTTCACTTAGAACCATTACCTTACATTTGCCTCATTTGCTTACTTTGCCTTGATTCTCATCTTCTTGTGCACATCGTTTCATCCTTCTCTGAACAAATCTCACCATCTGCGCCACTCCTCAACTCCATCCTCCAATTCTTAAACTCCCCTACACCCCTATTTCACCTCCATACTCATTCCTCCACCTTTTTCCCTCCATCCATTCTCCAAAATCCTCTTTTCGGAACATACTGTAGAAAATTACAGAACATCCTGTAGAAATTCCAGAACATCCTGTAGAACCCCTGCAGACTTCCTGTAGAAGTTGACGAATGAGGTTTTTTGATAGACAAACTCTGTGAAACTCTCTGGAAGGGTGTTAGGGACCCCTTTGGCCCTCTCTGAACCTTCCTGACCTCTTCCAAGAATTTCCTCTCGCCGATCCACCTCTACACAGTCAAAAACAGTGAAAGCACATGCATGATAATTCTGGAAACTTATTCAAAAATAAAAAAAGATGTTTTCTTTAGATAGTGATAACTTAGAAACATGCATTTTACCTTCCTATAAGTCAATGACATCTCTTTTAGTATCTTTCATCCTCTTTTTCGCATCAGTAGGGCTAGATGGTAAAATTAGGGTTTGCTAGGGTTTGCATTTCCTTTCAGCTTTTCAGTTTATTTCCGCAAGTAGATTAGCTTCCTTTGAGTTAGCTTTCATCCATCAATTAAAAAGATTCTTCTAAGAGCTCATAGAAGTTGGCTTAAGCTCCTAGCAGACTTGTACCAGCTGACCAAGTGACAGCTGCGGCAAGAGCCAGTACTTGTGCATAAGCACCGTCACTTCCAAGTTTGTTACGAACTACGAGGTTGATAAAATTAAAGAAGGGAGTCCCAGGAGTTGCATCATTATTGGTGCAATACTGGGGCCCACCACTAATCATTACAAGGAATGTTGTTGATCTCATTAAAGAAATCAAAGAGCAGATGTCACAGTTTTCTGAGATGAAATACCTTGGAGAGCTACACTACTATTTGGGTTTGGAAGCCTGGAGGGATTATGGACAACCTTTTCTGTCACAAAGTAAGTATGTAAGGAGCTTACTCAAAAAGTTCAAAATGGATTAGTGGAAATCTGCAGCAGTACCTTTATAATAGAACTTAAAACTTTAGAATGATGAAGGATCTAAGGAGGAAGGTGTGACATTTTATAGACAACTCGTTGGGAGTATAATCTACTTGACTACAAGTAGAACTAATTTGGTTCATGTAGTCAGTGCATTGAGCCAATTTATGTCAAAGCCCCTTGAGAGTCATTGGGTTGTAGCTAAAGGTGTTTTAAGGTATCTCCAGGGAACCTTAGATTTTGGTATTATTTATATTGATTCGTGTGATGTTAGATTGACATGTTTTTCAGACTCCTATTGGGCTGGAAATGTAGATGAAAGACAATCCATAATAGGCTATGCATTCAACATTGGATCTGGGCTCATTACATGGAGCAGCAAAAAGCAAAACACAATATCCTTGTCTTCTGCCAAAGTTGAATATCAAGCTATGTGTGCAGCAACATGTGAAGAAGTTCGGTTGAGGAGACTTCTCCTTAATGCTGGAGAAGGACGAAAGGTCACAACAATGATCAAATGCAACAATCAGAGCTCTATCAAGCTTGCAAATAATCCAGTATTTCATAGGAACACAAAGCATATGAATACACAATTTCATTTTGTTAGGGAGAAAGTTCAATCAAAAGAAATCCATATTGAGTATTGTAATAGTTGTGACAATGTTGTTGATATTTTTACCAAACATCTTGGTAGAATCAAATTTGAGTTGTTTAGGGAAGTGTTAGGTATATTTGTGAATCGATTTCTCCATTAAGGGGGAGTGTTGAGATTAATGTAGAAACAGTTCAAACCAAACCCTAGATTAGGATTTTGTTCCTCGTTTATAGGATTCAATTCAAATTTCCTAAATGTGTGATTGTTTTATATAGTCCTCTTATAATGAATGAATAATAGAGCGTGTACTGCAAAGGCAATCTTACAGGTGGTGTTTCACACATGTAAGCTGCTCAATTGTTTAATAAAGATTGATTCATTGTATTTTTTTACAGTCATATTAGATCTAGTAAAAGAGATTTTACTATTGCATATGTATTAGTATTATTGTTATTAGTGATAAATTATAATGAATCTCCAACATTTAAAAGTGAAAGAAGTTATGATGAACTCACATTGTATTTCCATAGTTAGAAAGGAAATTTTAGGTTCAGGTGAAGATGGATGCTTTGTTCAAATAGTGTGGAATACTGGAAGATTGAACAAATTATAGGGTTATGAGTTAGTGATTAGTTTAGATGATATCTAAGATTTGGAAGTTTGACACTATATTTCTATTTCTACAAAGGTAATGAAACATTGCAATTGCTAATGGTGTTCAAAGTTGTTAATAACCTTGAGTTGCAATTGGGATACATCCTCATGGATTTCATTTTATAACAAGGATTTCATTTGATAACAATATTCTACAAGATATGAAAGGAAATGTGTTTTAGGAATAATTTTTATAAATAAAGACAGAAAATTATCCTAGAATTTATAAATTATTAGAATATAAAAAGAATATTAATTAATTTTAATAGTATTTATCTTAAGATTAAATATGTATTATTTTTGATAAATTTATTTTAGAATAGGATTTTAAAAGTGTTTTTTATTAAATAGAAGAACAATTTTATAAATGTAAGAAAATAAGTTAATATCGAAAATATATGGTATTTATAATGGTAGAACTCTATTTAGGAATTATAAATAAAGTATTTTAAATATCATGTCTTTTTCTTCTATAATAATAAGTTTATATACACTAACAACTAATAATTATTATATTGGTTATTACTTAATAACATGATTATGATTACTTTTACCACTTCTAAAAAAAAAATCAATAATACTTCTTATTTTTTTTGCAGAAAAATCATAACTTTTTATTGAGATATAAAAGGTTATATTGTACATACCCATTGCATTCGCTATCTATCGAGCATGTTTGTGACCTAAAACCTAAAATAAAAATTCATATGACCATCATGCTCTTTATTATCCATCACATGAGTCTCTTTACAACTTCTATCATACCCAAAAATACCATTAAAAATACTCCTATTAGATAGATGTTTAGTACAAAAACTTGACCATTTTAATTACATAGTTTAAATTGATTTAGCCCACACTTTGTTCAGTAAAAAGAAACTATGAATCTGTGCAAAAACACCGATAGTAACCATATTTGTGTAGTTCTAGATAGTTGGTGTTGGTATTTGTGTACTATCCCATATAGTAGGTAGATGACTTACCAAGAGTCCGAATCCTACCTAGCACTCTCTTTAAAGAGTTAATATTCCAATTAATTCTGCTCCTTGTAAATATGATGGCAAGAAATAAAGTCAAGAGTTGATTTTAATCAAAGAACCTCTTCTAAAATGTGTAACAGTCTATCGTTATGGAACCTTTGGACAAAATTGAACCAATTTGTCACATTTAAAGAGTCTTCAAATATTTGAATGGAAAAATACTGCAACTCCAGTGCCTAGAAAAGAAGAAATTTTAAAGAAAAGAGTTGAGCATAATTGCTAGTTCCTAATCCTAGATTGACGCTATATTTTAGAACTCAATGTTGATTTAAATGTAAAGCCATTCCTCATACACATTTTCCCTATTCATCATAGGCCCCATCGAAGTAGGCCTAGGGGTTCTCATGGTTGATTTCTTCTTCCCCCATAACCATGGTTATAATGGCTTCTGTTTTGTGGTATATAAGGAGAAAAATAAATTCATTTTGCTTGGAATTCATTCAGGTGTTGATGAAATCTCTCTCAATATTTCTTTGTTTCGGGCTAACCAAATACCCTAGAAATAAACCAAATATATAACCTTTTTCGATTTATAATGTGTCACATCCCACCACCTCCTCCAAGATTCTTCAAGGGATTGGCCTCTCCAATCAATATTACATCTCAATATGTGCTTGATGAGATTTAATGTCCCGACACCAAAGGGCTAGTTTAGAAACATGTGTGTGATTGATTCATCTACATTCTTGCACAAGCTACTCTAGCTTCGTCCTTCCTTCTTTTTATAATTTTTCCAAGGCCGAGAACATTTTTTTCCTGAGAGCACACGAGAGGAAAATTTTTGATTTCATTGGGGAATGCAATCTCCACAGTTTGTACCACCGCTACTCCTGATCTCCTTGGATCCAATATTCAATCTATAACAGATATCTAAATTTTGGTATGTAATGATCTTATGATGCATGTGCCCTCTCGATCAATAAGTCTAGCATGTGATCTTATTAATGTGAGAGTGTATTCCTACCATAATTCTGCCAATTCATTCCCTAGTTGTAGTTTCTCGGCATTCATCGATCCTAGTGACTAGAAGGCAGATTTTATATCATCTAGAATTTGGCTCAAAAACTTTTCCTTGTGCATTCAGATTGTTGACTACGTCCAAAGGTTGAGTGAAATTTTAATTCTTCCCACCAAGGGGTTTCAATCTAATTTTGAACTTTTCGCCATTTCCAACATGCCATGCTAGACCAACTCCAACTAGATTAAAGGATTCTATCATCTCTTTCCATATTGCTGATGAATTAGGGTCCTTTTGAAGATTTCGTATCAATTCGTCTAAATTTCAGGGAAAAACGTATTTTTTGGTAACCACCATTGTCCAAAGATTCTCAACCGTTATGAGCCTTCAACTAGATTTTACTGCTAGGGGTGATGCAAAACTAAGGAGGTCCTTCAACCCCAACCCTACCTAGGATTTTGGAAGAGAGGTTTCATTCTAGGATATCTAGGGAATCACATGTTCTTCTTTTCTCCCTCCTCAAAGAAATCTGCTAAAGAGTTTATTAGTGTCCTGTAAAACTCATTTTAGAACCTAAGTGAGGGAGCCCAATAAACTAGTATGGCTTCAATTACCACTTTTATAAGTACTAGATGACCTACTCTTGACCACCATTTAGAACACCAGTGTTTAATCTTGTTTTCCACTTTGCCCACCAGCCACTGCTAGTTAGTTTTCATATAGTTGTTTTAATTCAAATGAAACCTTGGGTATTTAAAACTTTCCTTAGTGTGTTTTTATTCAAATGGTAGATAGAATTAGATTTTATGGATATTCTCATATGGTATGCATGCATGGTCAATGGGTGATTTCCTATCGCTAATCATCATACTTGTAGCTTTTTGTAAAAGAGAAAGAGCTTCCTTTAAGCAGTTCGGGCCTCTTCTCGATCCATTGCTAAATATTAATATGTCATCTACAAAAAAGAGATGGGTGATAAAGAGATTACGAGATACTTCAATTCCTTGTAATTCTACTCTTCTTTTCGCTATCATAAAAATAAATAA
>APFE030401017.1:194938-220573 GCA_000404065.3 Pinus taeda | reverse complement strand
GAGTTCTTAGGTGATTGCATGATTAACCTTTGGCACGAGAAACCACAACTCATGAGCATTTAAGCTCTCTAAATCACCCAAGATCTCTTAAAATCACCAAAGAATCACATTCGACTTAGGACACACCAACTCTTCACATAATTAGATTTTTTACCATAGAGTTTTGAATTAGTGACTTTCACATCACCAAGTACCCAAGTTTTGAATCAGTGACCTTCAAATCCTTAATAGCACACCCCATTTCTATCTATTCTATACCATGTGAACTTTATATATGTATATTTTATTATTAAATTGATCAACATCATTGTTTATCAATATCACATTAAAAATATTAACCCATTTGATAATCATATATATATATTTTTAATTTAATTTTATGAAATATATATATTTTTATTATATTCTCACTATTCACTTATTAATTAATAATTAAATTAAAATTTTAATACGACACTTCATAATTAATTAATAAAAACATTTTAAATCTTTGTTACAAAGTTGGATAAAAGTTTAAAGTGCTAGAATCTAATTTAGGTTGAGCAATGACCATATTGTCTCTCCTATTGATCTCCTTGATCATCCTCAATATTGTGTGACCTCATGATCTCTTCATAATTCTCTGAGATTGACAAGGTCTCCTCATCTCCTCCTTGATCATCCTCAGATTGATATTGGCAAGGCCTCATAATCATGCTCATCTTCATCTTCTGTGATCAGGAAATCCCCTTGGTCTCTTCCATCATCATCATCCTCACAGTCTTCTCGATTCTCATCATCCTGATATATTGCTTCATCCTAATGGACAATAATACCACAATAGAGGCGTAAAGGAAGAGAATAGTCAGAAACATGAGAGTATCATTACAGTGGTGAGGCTCCATTACTACATTTGAGAATGTTGTTTTACATACTACATTGAAATTTACTGCAGAACTTGAAAACCCACCTGTAACCAATTTGCTAATTTTATAAACTTGACTAACAGGAACTAAGTTAAAATCACATCTCTAGAAAATTTCTTTCCAAAATATTCAAGATTTTTCAATTAACAATTCTTTAGCTAAAAATCATCTCTACCTTGGTTTTAGACATTTTCATTGAGAATCCATGATCACATTCCAATAACAGTAGGCTTTGACAATTTTCATCAACATAATAAAAATCTCAACTAGCATAGCTACAATCTTCCATGGCTTTGACAAATACTATCCTTTATACTCTTTCAAATTTTTGAAAACAAAATTTTGCATTTGATCATGAAACCTCACATACATACTAAATAAATAAATTAACCAAATAAAGAGGAAGGAAAGGGAACAAAAAAGACTCAAATTTGTTATGGATAAAAAAAAACAGGGACTTTATAATAGCATATCCCATGGTTCACTTTATAATAGCATATCCCATCCTTCCAAAATAATTGTCAACTACACGTGTAAAATTCGAAACAAAGAACAAAGGAAAATAATGATAGAATTGGGTTGAAAGAATGATTATTTCACTATATTACAATGTAAATGTCATGACAATAGAAATAAGACGTTGAAAATATAAACCTATGAGATGATAACAAATTAGCATTTTGAATAATGTTTATATAATTGATAGTCAAAAGCTTGATTGCTCCCTTGACAATGTCTAATAAGAAAAAACTCTTAGTGTTCCTTTTAAGTAAATTTATCACATCTTATATTTACACCCATTTGAAATCTCCTAAATAATAAAAATGTCAAAAGAAAAAATGTAAATAATTTTTTGTTCCAATATTATAAATCACCGCATAATCATAAAATCATAACTCATTTACTTATTAATTAAATTATTTTTACAAATATTCAAAAAAAATAAATTAATATTTTATTTCTCAATAAATATATAATTTTGATTTTCAATTTAAAAATATTTAATTTAAATATATCTTTGGTAATTTTGTAATATATATACTTCTTTTTAAATAGAGATTCTTTAATTTATATCTAATTATAAATATTTAAATTTTAAATAAAAAAAACTTAAAATAATTATAAATACTGTGAATTAAAATAGTATTTTTTATAAAAATATTATTAAAATTTAATACACTGAAATAATATTATTATGACAAAACTCTCTCTGTCCTCTCTTCCTCTCTTCCTCCTCTTCCTGTCGTTGAGAATGAGGCTGGTTTTCATTGAGAGACTCCGTGACCTCCTCACATGGGAGGAAGTGTGAGCTCCCAGCAGAAGTTATGTGTGGTTGTTGCAATGACATCGCATCTTCTGTTTTTTCATACATTGCATTCTTATTCGCGTGTTCTTTCATCGCTGAATTATTGAGGATGGCGAATCCTTCCCTGGTTTTCACGGAGTACACGGAAGATATATTAGGAAAGAAAGACGAGTTCATCTTTTATAGTATAACAAAGCTAAACAGGGAGCCGACATTTGAGATTTATGTTTGGATTTGGAGATGTTTCGGATACACAATTGATTTTATTTATTTATTATTTTCATAATTATATTATTTTGGACCACTTTTATTTTCACTAGTCCAGCCGACAATACATTGTGTATATGCGATAGATATTTTATATATTTTTTTATAAATAAATCGTTTTTCCGGATATTTTATATATTTACAATTAGTTTTAATTCTTCTTCTTATTTTTCTTTTTATAAAATTGTTATAAAAAAATTCAACGATAAAATTGTTATAACAAAAAGTTGCAGTAATAAAAAAAATTCATATTGCATAGGATCACACCATTAAAGTTCTTTGCATAAATGGCATAATTAAAAGATTTACACAGCGAAATCGAAAAGCGACGAGATGCAATACTAAACCTATTGAAGCTTAAACATACCACTTTTTGAGTATAGGAAAATATTCTTACAAGTTGCTAAGACAAGGTAAAGGGAAAAAAATATTTCTATGATTTGAGGAAGATTGACGTCCAATTAGATCCTCAAAAGAGAAAAGAATGTTAGCACCATATTTAGGGATTTTTTTTCTTTTATATTTTTTTTGCTTAGTGTTATTAGAGGAGAGGAACGCTGATTGATTTTTAAACATAACAATAGGAAGGAGAAGAGCAAGAAAGATTAACCACATCCTCTTCCTCTCTTTTAACTACTCTTCTTTTCCAAACAAACATTTTTGTCATTTTTCTTAGTTAGAACCTCTTCCTTATGGGAGAAACGATGGTATCAAAATGCACTTGATTTATAATTTATTGAATGAAACAATGAGCTAAATGAGATTGTGCTTCTTTAGCCTCATTTGCAACCCTTCAAGATTGCAAAGCTTCAAATCTATAACTAGAAGGGCTATCAAAATTCATACAATTGATTCTTATGTTTTCTTGAAATTTGTTTGAATTCTCCTTTCTTATCACTAGATTGAAAAGATCGCTGGATAAAAAGTGGTTGAGATATTATAGCCTTGGGAAAAATTTTCTCAAAGTTCCCATACTCTTGGAAATAATTACATTTAAAGGGGACCTCATAATCCAAGGAATGAAGATGGCTCTAACTCTTCATGTCAAGTTTAATCACCTCATGGAGTCCTTTTGCAGAATCCATTTCAACATAAATTCTAGAACATGAGAAGTTATTCTCCTTGACCTATGAAGAAGTAACATAGTGGCCAAATTTATCTCTAGTGGATTTAAAAATATGATCACCCTAGCGAACAAGGTGAAGATGCATGAATCTAATCCATATATACACATAAGAAATCATTTTGGGATTGAAATATAGAGTTCATTGGGTGAGAAACATTCCCCTTGAGCCCATGAAATAAGCACTAGATATAAATATTAGACCTCTATCTTCCTTGCTATCCAAAATGAAATCATAATAGCCTTTACCATAGTATAGAATACCACATGGTTCACTATTTTCCCAGTTGTTAGATATCTAGTCGAAAACAAAGCCATAACAAGGCCAAAGGTCCACGAACTAATGAATTAACAATTTTTTCTTAACTCTTTTCACATTCTTTTTTCCGAAGAAGAAATCCCCAAGTCAAGAGAAGAAATTGTATTATTTTTACAAACTTATTTGGCTCAAGAACTTTTTAATTCACTAAACCACTGGGTAGAGAGTTATGGCCTATCATCATGGGATTTTAAATAACACACATTGAACATGAATGAGAGTAACATCATCTTCAATAGTTCCTAGCCAATGTGTGGGATATACATATGTTAAGGGGTCCATTTGGGGTACATATTTGGTACGCTAAAGCATAATTTTGTCAATATTTAGATTTAAATCAATTCATTTACATAGCATATAAATTGAGTGAGTAGTTAGGGGTTCTCTATATCATTTTTCTAGTAGATACACTCAAGATGCTTGAATACCTATCCAAGACAAATTCCTAATTTTAGGGGGTGTTACTACCATAAAGGGGCAGTTAGAAGTAGAAAAACCAAACACCCTAAAATGGGGAGTAGAAGGATGGGTTATGAATCACTGCCAAAGGGGTTTGGACTACTAGCAATATAAATGAAGTGAAAACTTCTTGATAAACATAATTATTTGGATAAATATTTTATTAAAAAGATGAATTGACAAATGATGATTCTTTACAATGGGGTTCTTGGCTTATATATAGCCATGGGCACCCTTTGGGAAAGGGCATGATCTTATGATCATGCCCTTTCGTCTAATTTAACCTAGAATTAATTAATAAACCTAAAACTAACTAATTTTTTACATAACATTGCCTTCCTCTGAAAGAATGTTTTGTCCTCAAAGCATACGTAACAATGGATGTTATTGACAAAATGCTTCATTCTCCCAAGAAGCGTCTTCTTTGGTAAGTCCTTCCACTTGATTAGATATTTCAAGATGATCAAGGTCCCATACTTGAAAAGGTCTTGGATTAATCTCGCAATTTCTGTTTTTTGGTGATGTGGATATCGGTATGGCTTGATGTTGATGGGGTCTGATCTTGCCTTGACTTCTATTGTATGCTAAATTTGCCTATTAGGAGGCATCTTCATAGGTAGGTCTTGAAATACTTTTTCATGCTTCCGAATGAGATCTGGTATCTCTGGTGACTCTTCACAGGTCATATTTGCAGATAACATTTCTAACTGGTGACATTGTACTACATAAATGGGTTCTCCTTTTCGAATCATATTCATCATCTGAGATGATGATACAATTTGTTTGTCTGGTGCTTGGAATCCGTGTAATTTGTACTTATGACCTCCCCGTTTGAATTTTATAAATTGTACTTGGTCGTTGGCAGCATAAGTACCTAAAGTTCGTAACCACTCGATACCTAAGACTATATCTACTCCTCCTAATGGTACTGTGAAAAATGGAGACTCTAAACTGAAATCTTGAATATGGAATTTAACCTTATGGCATTTCCCCACCTTTTTAATCTTCTTACCGTTAGCTACCACCACTTTCATGTTTGGTAAGGGAAATTAAAAAATATTGAGTCTCTTTGCGACGGTTGCATCCAAAAATTTGTGTGTGCTACCAGAGTCGAAGAGAACCACTATGTTGTTCTTCTTTATGTATCCGTTTAACTTTAAGGTCTGAGGTTGTGATATACCTGTCATAGCTGATAATGACACTTGTGGAATACTTCCATCATCTAATTCTCGTGAGAATTTTGGGGTATCTTTTGTTTCTTCTATGTCAGATTCTTCACTGTTTCAATCTTTGGTTGCTTCACAATTATATAGGTTCTTTGGTTCTTTTCCTTTAGCACATCTATGTTTGGGGTCCCACTTCTCACCACAGTGTTTGCATTTACCCTCTTTTATCCTTTGCATTTCCACATTAGATGTTTCATCTTCATGATGATGTGGTGGAACATATCTTGTATTATTTGAGTCTAGATACTGCGGTATTCTTTGTCTTCAATATGTTTTTTCTGCTTTTGACCAAAATATTGGTTCAAATTTCTTTTCAGTTGTTTTTTCTTTTCGTCTTGATACTTATATTGATGTAATGTCATGCATCTCAAGTTCTACTTGTAAATGGGTTTTGAGTCCCGAGATGTATGATTGAATTAGACGAGATTCTGATAACCCAGGTAGTCATGTTACTAAGGTCTCCCATTCTTGAGTGTATTCGTCCGCACTTCTTTTTTGTCATAACTTGATGAGTTTTGAAAAGAACTATTTTTTCCTTACACCTTGGAATCTTTTAAAGAATGAATCCTTAAATTTTCACCAGCTAATGATGTGTGTTGTTTTTTTCCACCACATATACCAATTATATGCTTCTCCTTCCATTTTCATGGATGTGTGCCTAAGCTTTTCATCATCGTCATTGATGTCATATATATCAAAGTATTCTTCTGCTTTATTTATCCATGCAACATTGTTTTTTTCATTTCCATCGAATTTAGACATCTCGACTTTTTCCCTTCACTGGTATGTTGCTAATTGTTGCGCAAAAAAGGGGTGCTGATTGGTAAAGGCATCCTAGAGTTTCTTGTTTGTAAGGGTTGCGTTACTTACTTCTTGGTGGGGTGTCACTATTTTTTTTGGGGATTCAACTTTTTCATGAGAGTCTGTTGACTTTGTTGAATCTGATGAGATGTGCTCTTGATTCTCTTCATTTTCTTTTAGTAGTTGTGTGTGTGTACAATTCTCCTTTTTACACAGAGGTTTCAACATTGTTAAGGCCTCTCCGATTTCTACTTCTGTTTGTACACATTGATTTTCCATCTTTATTTCTATTTGATTTGTCGTATCCTAAATATTTTTTATTTTCTCATCTTGATTTTTGATATCATCAGCCTACCTCTCAAGCTTGATTTGGAATTCATCTAATCTTTTACTAACCTCATCGTGGTTGCTATGTATCTTATGCTTTGCGTCCAACAATTTTTTTTAGAAATACGCCATTGTCATTGTTGACATTGAGCGAGTTTGTGGGGGTGTGTATTTATTTGCTAGCTTATTTTTTTTTAATTAATTAATTAAAATATACTATTTTACTTAACCAATATTACTAAATTATATAATTATTAATTAAAAATTATAGAACTATAATTACATATAATAAAAATATAAACTATCAATTATATAATTAGAAAAGTATGTAATTATAATTATATAACTATTAATTAATTATTTATTATTAATTAATTATATAACTATAAAAGTATATTAAGTTATATGATTATGAAATGGTGGCTTGGGACCGGAAGAGGGAGCGTGACGTTTGGGATGGAACGAGGTGCTCGTTGGGATGCGTCAAGGGGTAGATAGCCGGCAAGAAACACTGGCGTCGGCCTCGAGTACATGAAAATTAAGTTCGACGAACAGAGGTGACCACGGAACATCTGCGAGTAGGAATAATTGATGGGAGAACAGTGGCGCAGATGGAGGAGCGGGTCACTGTGGGAGGAAATGACGCAATGGTCGGTAGGGATAGGAAAGCGATAATGGAAAGGGGTTTCTGGTTGGAATAATTTCTAGGGTCTACGGGTTTGAACGGGCAGTTAGATTAAGGTAGCGAGGCTTCTTAAGGAATAAAAAATGAAGTGTTCTGTGTTGGAAAGCTTGAAAAACCTTTCAAAGTGATCAGGTTCACGTCTGGGATCAAAGTGAACCTCCTTCTCTTGCGCAGTGAACCCTAAACAGACACATCCAGATTGCTTAAGCTCCTATCTGTGGTGATGCTCAATAGTCTTGACTCCAATGTGGTTGCAGATTGTCGGCGAGAGAAGCGTTGGGAGGGGAAAAATGTAGTGGATTGATGAATGAATGTTGGCGGAATGATGGGCAGGGTAGATAGGTGGTGTCAAAACTAATGAAGACGGCGAATTCGTAGGCGTGGAATGTAAACAGGGATCAAGGAGAGTAAGGGAACAACGACAAGGGAGGGAATCTGTTGGCAACATATCAATAGAGCCCGATGAACGAACTTGCTCCGATACCAATGAAGTGAAAAATTCTTGATAAATAGAATTATTTGTATAAATATTTCATTAAAGAGATGAATTGACAGATGATGATTGTTTACAATGGGGTTCCTAGCTTATATACAGCCATGGGCACCCTTTGGGAAAGGGCATGATCTTATGATCATGTCATTTCATCTAATTAAACCTAAAACTAAATAATAAACATAAAACTATCTAATTTTTTACATAACAATAAACAATTTTATAGCATTCTTCTCAATATGGCCCAATATTATACATTCATCATCACATTTTTGGCTCATCAAGATGGTGACATTTGATAAAATATGTAGAGTACATAAAAGATCATTAGAGGCATAATAATTGAATCCAAATTGGATTAATGTGGTCATCTCGAGAGTGCATGAGAAATCTAAAATATCCATAAATTTTACAAAAAAACATTCTCACCAAATGGATATTAAATGAAAGGGAGGTTTAAATACATGAATTCATTATCCCTTCCTTCAAAGAGAGAGATAAATCCATTGATAAATGAAAGTGTTTGAATCACATATCACCAACTATCATACAATTTCACGTAATCTAGGAAACACTTCCTTTTATTCAAAGAAAATAAAATGTTGAACTCAATAAAACGAAAACATTAGTAAAAAAAGCTAAAACAATTAGTATATTACATGGATGTCCAGAAAGAATTCAATGTTAGCTTGATAGAAAATTTTAGAACATTCCCATGAGAAAGGGTAGCTCATTACCATCCAAATGGATTAGATATAAATAATTTTACTTGCAACATATTCAATTTTGTAGGGATTTTCAAACTCAAATTTTTTATCAACACTTTTGTTTCTTTTGTTCCATAGAAAGACAAGGTTACCCTTCTTAATACTTCATTGGTGAGATTTCATGTTGAAATTCTTCTTTGTGTTTTAATGGCTTTGTACCAAATGATCAAAGGCCATAAGTGTTTTAGTTAGTGCGCCTATGAAATAGCATGTTCTTTCATGGGGTATTAAGGAATACCCCTAATTTCAATACATATTAAAAAATCCCCTAAAAAAAATTGTTTGTGAACCTCCATCCCAATATATTTATATGATTTTAAAAACCCCTATTTTTACCATATATTCTAGGTATCCATTTTTCCCATGGAATAATTAATAAGCCTTTCTATTTCTACCTCGAATATGGAAAGATAATGGAACTCTTATATTTCTTCATACTCATATCATAAAGAACTAGGGAGAGGAACAATTGTTGGAATAGGCCCTAAATTCTAAGAGATTATGTAGTGAGCCAACTAGAAAAGCACTTCAAGATGTAATAGTGAGAGTAGCTATGGATAATAATGAGGAAATATCATGCTTGTTATAATTCCTATTAACATTGCCAAAAAATACTAACCTCTAACACCCATTGTTGCCAAAGAAAATTCCTTCCCATGAATTATATGTAATATGTGTCTCACAGTGTTCCCGAGAAATAATTTTGTGATAAGGTTTTCCAAGTACACACATCTTATAAGAATCACATATACATATAAATTCACATAAACATGGGAATGTGATTGATATTTGTTTTAAATTTAAAGGAGATCTACTATTTACAATGTACTATGAATCTTCATGTATACAATTAGCCTTAGAGAGGATTTGTTTGTTGACAATGAATTAAAAAAAAATTGAAATATGGATTTACAAAGTTGAAAAAGCTGGTAAGAATTGATATTTTTCCGGTGAATTTGCAAACAATAAAATTAAATAGATTCCCTTGAGAGGTTCAAAGTAGATTTCCTTTGATTCACATATTCCAAGTAACTCACTACAATTTTTCATAAAGAACAAATCCTATGTTTATTCTACTTTAAAAACCAATCTTATGTTTACATAGGATTGTGATGCACTCCTATCATTTATAAAAATATTTGGTGTAAATTTATCTTAATCCAAGATCTATTAAATATCAAAATATAAGCTAACAACAAGACAAAAATTTTCTTTACTTAAAATATTCAAAGTGAATATTTATCCATGCTAATTTATTTTAATGTCATATACTTTATTTCATAGAAAAATAGTTTTGTTTTTATTTACATTACAAAAATAAATTTATTTTGTTTCAATTTACAATAATTATACAAACAAATAAACATGACACATCTAAAAAATATAAATTGTAGATTGCAACTCACTTATCTCGATGCCATGGTATAGACCTATGCACATATCTTTGAATTTGATCATGTTTCCCATGATATGCTTACATGTATATTATGAGGATGTTAAAATAGTAAAATCACAAAATAGTGGGTACATGTCCATAAAAATCCAAGGTGAACATATTCAACTAACTCACAATGAAGTTTCCTATTTTGATAGTTTTTAGGTCTTGAAACTCTAGAGAGAAGTTATCATGCACACAAAAAAAATTGTATTCCAAAGTTACGACCCCGAGAAGTTGATGTTCTAACTTACCCCATTGGGGCCCATAAACCTTTGGCACTTCTTCTCCTAGGGTTAGGGTTTTTCAATGTTTAGGGATTCTCATTAGTTATTCATAATAAAAAGGACTATAAGCCTCATTGTAATGGTTTAGAAAGGAACATAATCATCACATATGCTCTCAGAGACACGTTATCATCGTTCGAGCTAGTTTTCTATCAGTCTGCATGTCTACAATTTAAACATTTTCCATTCATTAACTGAAGTGAAGTTTTATTGTATCTCCATGTTTTGTATAAGGAGTTGGGACTCCAACTTCTTGAACCATTGCAATATTGTCTTCATTGACCTCAATGAACTCCCATGGCAGAAGAAAAGAAAGATGAGGGAGTAAGAGAGCCTATCAAATTGTTGCTCAAACATGCTCTCAAGTGAGAAAAGAATGAGATGATGGATAATTTTACCATAGCCTTCATCAGATTCTAATAAGTCACACATCTTCATTAAGTAGCCACTTTGGAGATGCCAAACCCTAAAAGGTAAAAGTTATTTTTATATTACTATATTTAAAGCATAGATAGATACATATGGTTTAGACAAATGGTTAAATATGCTACAAGGGTATATTTCGGTCGATATCAAAAGAGAAAAGATTACCTGTTCACTAGTTTAGGCCACCCCCCATGTCAAGGACTGGTGGGAAAAATATTGTGATAAAAGACCCATACATGAATACATAATATTTTCAGTCACACCCACATGGGACTCTTTTAAAGATGTTGTTAAGGAAAAAGATTACCGTATTATAAAATAAAACTCATGATGAGTATCAAGGAATATTATAGATATGTGGTACTCGTGGTTTTTTTCATAGATAAATTTAGATAGAAATGGATTTCTTAGAAATCTCCTCGCTTGGTGCAACATACCAATATGCTATTGAAATTGAGAAAATATATAAATAGAAGAAGTGAGACTCTCGATCTATGAATAATTCACATTAAAAGTTGGGAAAGGGCATTACTAAACCGTATAATAAGGGAAATAGAAAAGGTTGATGATGCAGGAGCATTCAACCCAAAGGGAAATTATTGTAAATAATAGACATAGGAGGTCATGCATTTGTGGAATTAGTTTCCTAAGTTTCAAGTCAATTTAATATCTAGGCTTTTAAGTTTGATTTAATTAGATATTCCCAAAATAAATAAATAAAACTAGGACAACTTTTAGGCATAAAAGGAATGGATGTGGATCATTAAGTGATAAGGAAACTTTTCTATTGTAGAACAGGGAAAAAGATGGAATAAAGCCTCAAGATGCTTTTTTCCATATGTATGCATTGCATGTAGAGTTTAGAGCTTTTAGTTGAGTGATTTTAGGATTTTTAGATCATGCTAAGTTTTATAAATTATGAAGCCTCAAAGGCATTGAAGAGGAGAGAAGGAGTGAGGATGAAGAATAAGAGGCCATGAATAGGCCATGCTTTCTCTTGTAAATATTTTATTTCTTAATTAATTATTCTCATATTTTTGTGTGCTTATGGTTGGTGTGATCTTCAGTTCGTTTTATTGTTTTTATTGAAGACCTATGGTTAGAACGTTGTATGAAATTTTGGCATCAGAGATCAGATTCCAACCATATCTCACCAATTCTAAATCTGAATTTCCTGTCAGCCATTAGTTCTTGAAAATCATCTGAACTAGGCATCCAGCAAGATCATAGGTTTTCTCAGCAATTGCGGAACGTGAGCTCACTATTCATAGACATAAAAGATAAAAGAGATATCAGACCTAAGGACATCGAGTTCACATTACTCCAGACCATTGGCTATCTGGGCAAAAATTGGAGTACTTTCATACTTTCACTAAAGCTTCGCAATCGATTCCATCTATGAAAGGCTCTTCATTTTTTCGTGTAGCTCAGAGCCGAACCGGCTCTTGCAGACAAGCTTAGAGTAATCGAATCACTGTCGGGTTTGTTCACCATACACGGTTTTGCTGTGGTGGTCGACTTGTATGAATCTCTGGAATTAATGCAGAGTCAGGCCACAACGTTCTGCATCAGGAGGCTACGGTTCGTTATGAAATTCGATGTATGATATGGCTTTAATAGTTTTGAAATATGTTGATACGTGGCTTCAACCCATCGTTAGTATTTAAAATCCTTTGTCAACATTGGTATGCATATGGTTGTGTAAATAAACCATCGTATATGTTTGTTCAACGATCATAATTGTTGGGTGGAATTCTATGCTGTTCGAATTCTTTAATGAATTCAGATTTGTTGTGATGGTCAACAACTTCGTTTTGCCTTCTTATATATTTCTACTTTACAATAGCGTGGAAGAGTTGATTTGAGCTTTCGATTGGCCTGATCTGTGTCATGCGGAGTTTAAAAGTTATATTAAAATGCTTTCTTTGGCCATATCTGAGATTCGCAAGAAAAGGAAGGATAGATTAGATGTTAAAAACTGAAGGGCGCATTTGTTTTATAATTTTTAAAAGCCTATTAAATGGAGATAAGGAATAATAATTATTGAGTGAAAGATTGTGAATCGAATGGAGTTCGTAGAACATACAGATGTGTGAAATTTGTCGGACATTGAGTTTTTGATTTGGTTAATAGTTGAATTGCATTCTCATATGCACAACGTTTGAAGATCCTGGTTTATGCAGGTTTGGCCTGCATCAGGTGGTATCAGAGCTAGAATGCCAGCTAAAGATGTTTGTTTTTTTTTTAGAACTGAAGTGTGGAAAATAATTGAAAGAAAGATCATATTTTTAAATTTGATATGCAGCATACACAATTGCAATTGAGCAGGATTGCAGAAGTGGAAAGAAGACAAGATCATGCAAGATCTTAAAGGTGAGATGAATTTTTGATTTGAAATTTATGATTGAAGTTTATGGTTGCAGAGAAAATAGTGGCAGTGAACCTAGCATTCAGTTGAAGGCTAGATAAGAAGGACAAGTGCAGTGTCCTGAAGAAGAAGGTGAGTTGAAGAGATAGCCTAGAGAGAGTAGAGGAGTGATCAAGAGGTTCCAAAGGTAGTGAACCAGTACTTACCAAAAGACTGAGTGAGGAGAGCTTGGTGAGGTAAGTTGCAGCAAGAGAGATTGTTGTTGCAGAGGCTAGTACAACTCATGGTGAGTGAGAAACTCATGAGGAAGCAGTCTGCCAGAGGCAGAGGGAGTTTTTCTAGAGGAAGAAGAGGTTCAGAGAAATGCCACAAAGATGAGATGACCGCAGAGGTTCGAGAAAGAGAGATTGCAGAAATAAAGGTACAGTTGCAGGTACTGGAAGAATGGCTACAAGAGCAGGAAAACCAGAAAAGAAAATGGTTCTTTCCACTGAAGGGAAAGAGAGTGATTTGGTGACAATTGTAGAGGAGGTTGAGGCAAATTGTGATTGCCTTGTTGAAAAAGGGACTTAGAGTTCTTGCGCCAGAGTTGGAGTTTGAAATCCCACATGCAGATATATTAAAAGGAAAATGTTGAAGGAAGCAGTCAGGACTAAAAAGTCTTGTAGTTTCAAAACTGATGAGTTGTTTATGTTTTCAGGTGCAGAGAAGGTTTCCATTGGTGAAACAGAGGACAAGATCATTGATGATTTCTTGAGTTATTGGGAAAATCTAGATCAACTGGATAATGTAAAACCGTGTATTTTTGTAGCTGACAATTGTGATGTGATTACAGGTTGTACTGAGGAGGAAGTGCAATCTTGTAAAACTGTTACAGCACAAGAGGAAGTTCTTGTGGATGTTGAGGAAGAGAATGAGTCTGAAGCACAGATAAGGGAAGTAACAGCTGATACTGTTGAACATTTTGTGCAAACTGAAATTTTATGTATGAATGCAGGTGATGAATCCACAGTATGATAGTGAGATTGCAGAAGAAAGAGTTTAGTGCATTGAACAAGAGGGAAAGGACATCATGGAAGCAGATGATATGAGAGGAAGACTCGTTGACAGTCTTGAGAATTCTTCAGAGGATTCTTTGGAAAGTTTGGATCAACATACTGATGTGTTGATAGTGGAGCAGGATTCAGAACAATGTATTGAAATGCTGGCAAAGGAGTACAAGGCACTGAAGCCTTATACTTTTTATTCTAACAATACTTTTGTGAGTACAGGTCTTGTTGAAGATGCTGGAGAAAGTCTGTTAGACAAAGAAATTGAAGTGATGAGGCAGATGATGATGAAGGAATCCCAGAAAAGACTAGTAGCAGTAAAAGAAAGGAGAAGCAGCAAAAGGAAGACAACAAAAGATTGCGAGAGTGAAGCTAGTGGAGAAAGGCATCATAAGATATGGAAACCTAGAGAAAGGAAACAAGCAATAGCACATGATGACTTGCAGAACAAAGTGTGGGATCCAGGAAAACCAAGACCAGAAGACACATGATCAGGAGATCATGAATATTTTCTACCTTGGGAGTCTGATGCAGGAGCATTCGGCCCAAAGGGAAATTATTGTAAATAATAGACATAGGGGGTCATGCATTTGTGGAATTAGTTTCCTAAGTTCCAAGTCAGTTTAATATCTAGGCTTTTAAGTGTGATATAATTAGATATTCCCAAAGTAAATAAATAAAACTAGGACAAATTTTAGGCATAAAAGGAATGCATGTGGATCATAAAGTGACAAAGGAAGCTTTTCTATTTTAGAACAGGGAAAAAGATGGAATAAAGCCTCAAGATGATTTTTGCCATATGTGTGCATTGCATGTAGAGTTTAGAGCTTTTAGTTGAGTGATTTTAGGATTTTTAGATCATGCTAAGTTTTATAAATTATGAAGCCTCAAAGGCATTGAAGAGGAGAGGAGCGAGGATGAAGAATAAGAGGCCATAAATACGCCATGATTTCTCTTATAAATATTTTATATCTTAATTAATTGTTCTCATATTTTTGTGTGCATATGGTTGGTGTGATCTTCAATTAGTTTTATTGTTTTTATTGAAAACCTATGGTTAGAACACTCTATGAAATTTTGGCATCAGAGATCACATTCTAACCATATCTCAGCAATTCTAAATCTAAATTTCTTGTCAGCCATTAGTTCTTGAAAATCATCTGAACTAGGCATCCAGCAAGATCATTGGTTTTCTCAGCAATTGCTGAACGCGAGCTCACTGTTCATAGACAGAAAAGTTAAAAGAGATATCAGACCTGAGGGCATCGAGTTCACATTACTCGAGACCACTGGCTATCTGGGCAAAAATTGGAGTACTTTCATACTTTCACTAAAGCTTCACAGTCGATTCCATCTATGACAGGCTCTTCATTTGTTCATGTAGCTCAGAGACGAACCGGCTCTTGCAGACAAGCTTAGAGTAATCAAATCAGTTTCGGGTTTGTTCACCATACACGGTTTTGCTATGGTGGTCGACTTGTATGAATCTTTGGAATTGATGCAGAGTAAGGCCACAACATTCTGCGTCAGGAGGCTACGATTCGTTATGAAATTCGATGTATGATATGGCTTTAACAGTTTTGAAATATGTTGATACGTGGCTTCAACCCATCGTTAGTATTTAAAATCCTTTGTCAACATTGGTATGCATATGGTTGTGTAAATAAACCATCGTATATGTTTTTTCAGCGATCATAATTGTTGGGTGGAATTATATGTTGTTCGAATTCTTTAATGAATCTAGATTTGCTGTGATGGTCAAAAACTTTGGTTTTCCTTCTTATATATTTCTACTTTACAATAGCGTGGAAGAGTTGATTTGAGCATTCGATCTGCCTGATCTGTGGCACACAGAGTTTAAAAGTTATATTAAAATTCTTTCTTTGGCCATATCTGAGATTCATAAGAAAAGGAAGGATAGATTAGATGTTAAAAACTGAAGGGTGCATTTGTTTTATAATTTTTAAAGGCCTATTAAATGGAGATAATGAATTATAATTATTGAATGAAAGATTTTGAATCGAATGGAGTTCGTAGAACATACGGATGTGTGAAATTTGCCGAACATTGAGTTTTTGATTTGGTTAATAGTTGAATTGCATTCTCATATGCGTAGCGTTTGAAGATCTTGGTTTATGCGGGTTTGGCCTGCGTCAAGGGACCACCTTAGGATAACCCATAAAATCCACATAAAAAAATGGTAATGGGAAGATGAAGAAAGACATGATAAAGTGGTGTGAGTTCCACAAGATCCCCACTCATAACAACATTGAATGCTACACAAAATAATCATTGGTGGTCAAGCTAAATGCTTCAAAGTTAGATGCAAGTTCTAACTATGAAATATACCTACATAAGATAAAATAGGTCATCGATGTGGAACCGAGCTGCACCATTTCGCCCATCAAGGTCAAACAAAGTGAGATTGAAGATTTAAAGGATGGTGAGTGCCTCTTTCACTAAGAAATGTGTGTCAAGATTGCTCCATGTTGTTTAATTATCAATAGTGGGAGGGAAAAGAAATTCATCTCAATAGATTTCATTAAGTAATTGCACCTACTAACAACACGACACCCACAAACGTACACCATTAAGTGGCTCCAATAAAGGCAAGATCAATCATACACCATTAAATGACTCATATAAGGGCAAGATCTCCATGTTAGCTAATAGTTTAGCCTTCCCTATATCATCAATACTTTCAAGGATAAGGTACCATGTGATGTTTCTGCTCTTGAATTTTACGATTCTCTATTAAGCCAACCTTGTGGAAGCATCATGTTGTGTATGAGTATAGATCTTGTAGTGTGATGACTACTTTTGTAATTTTTTCACAAAGTGAACATAATCATAGAAATAATTACATTTAAAGGGGGCTTTCTCATAATCGAAGGCTTGAATATTGTAACTAACCTCCTCAGCCTACCTAGGAAGCCCGCCTCTAGGCTCAAAAAAAATATTTTTTCTACTTCGTTTTCGGTAAGGATTTTCCCCTTAACACAAGTGATATGTCCCTTTAAAATTTCATGACCATTTATTTCTTCCACAACTATACTTATCGACATATTCTTAGATTCCTTATGACCAACATGACGTTGCTAAGTTGAACCATAATTAGAGGCATTATCACCGAAAGTGATCTGCATGCCCCATGGTCTCAATGAAATCACTATCATTACTTTACTCAACCATCCTCTTTAAGCATAATGATAGAATTGGTGGAAGGAAAATAGACCTGACATGTAATAACGCACAACATTTGTTAAGTAGTTTCCACTACCAACATGTAATAACTTAGTTCTAATGTAGTTAATTTGACCATGCGCCAGAATCACCTAACCTTAGTGCATGCTATATTAAATTAAAATGGTGACTAGGTTTAGATTAAATAGCTATGAACATACCATAAACAGGTGTAATAGCATAACATATGCATGGATGAAACCGTTGACATAATTACAGATAACACTACTGACATAACTTATGTAATATGAATATAGAAATCATTATCCAAATTTCACATAAGCTAGAAGTAATAAATATCCACTATCCCATCTATTTCAATATACGATACTCCTCTACTAATTTAACTTGAAACACATTAAAAAACCATAAATTTCATATGCATAAACTTCAATTCTTTCCATACTAACATATAACACAACATCTATATAACTGAAACAAATAATAAGGATATAAAGGGTAAGGTACTGACATACAAAACATCCCACGCATGTGCATCCAAATAAAAACTCACTTGGAGAGCTGAGCACCACCACCCAAGCATAAATCACCTCTGATTCCCCCGAGCCGAGGTTCTTGCCAAGGATCAACTCTCCTCAATTGATCAATGCACTGGGTATTTAATACCCTTTTTAATGATTTAGTTTCTATTCACGACATCCCTCTTTTATGAATTTTTCGATTTTCCTAGGTATTTTCTAGAAAAACTCTTCTTTATCTTGCACGAGGATTTTCCTCATAAAATATTGCATTTATATATTACAAAGCTTTTATGTTTGATGGATCTTTATCTCCCATCCATCTGATGGATTTCAAATCCATGTAACCTTATCTAGAATCATATCTAGAATCTTTATCATTAAAGATTCATCTCTATCGCATTCCTTAATGGGATTTCGCAAGAATCTCCTCTCTCTTGGTGGTCCACCCTCCAAGTGATTTATTTTGTTAATTTTAATAACACATTTTCTTTTCATATACATATCTCACCTGGATTTCCTCGACTTAGGTTTAGAATATTTTAACCCATAAAGGAGGGTATCACACCTAGCTTTCATCAACTTAGGTTTACAATAATTTAGCACACAAGGGAGGGGTGTTACAAAGATGACTCTAACCCTTTAAGTAAAATTGAATTACCTCAAATTTTGGATACATTAGCTGGTAAGGGTCCATTATTGTTTGTTTATGGCTTTAGTACTTATAAGAAAATATAGATATCTCATGAAGATCAGGATAAAACTACATTTACATGCCCCTCAAGAACATTTACTTATTGAATGTTACCTTTTAGGTTGTACAATTCCCCTGCTAATTTATTCAGAGTAGTATCAACCATATTCTATGTTATTATTCACCATTGTGTCGAGACTTATGTGGATGATTTTATATGTGTGGTATCTCTTTTTATGATACATTAAAGTATTTAGGGAATTTAGTGATTAGGTGTTAGTAAAATAACCTTTCTTTGAATGGTGTTAAGTTTAAAATGATTTATACTTTAGGAATTATTCTTGGACATCTTATATATGATGCAATGATATATGTTGATCCCATGAAGATCAAATTTATTACTAAAATACTTATTCCATGGTCTCCTAAGGAGATAAGAAATTTTTTAGGTCATGTTAACTTTTATAGGAGATTCATAGAGAAATTTACAAAAATAAATGCTCCTTTGTTTAAATTTCATACTAAATATGTTAACTTTTTTTGGAATAAATATTGTCAAAATGTTTTTGAATGGGCAAATGGAAAAATTACCAAGGATCCCATGTTTAAGGAACCTAGTTGATTTATTCCCTTCCACATTTTGATGGATGCATTAGATAAAACCCTTATAGTAGTATCATGAAAACAAGACAATAAATTTTCTTATGCCATTTATTTTAGTATAAAGAATCTAACACATACTAGAATGAACTATACAATCATGGATTTTTTTTAATCATGCACACAATCAATAAGTTTAACCATTATATCATTCGCTATGAATTTTTAATTCGTAATATCCATTATGCCATAATATATCTAATGAAAAATCCTATAAATAATGCCAGAATCATTCGGTGTATTTTGTTGTTACAAGAGTTTAATATTTCTATTTTATATAGGTTAGGAAAAACTAATCTCACACTGAATTTTCTTGCTAATATCCATATTTAAGGATTATAAGATCGCTTAGATGATGATTTTACTAACGAAATTTTCTTTTTAATGTTTACTAACACTTGTTGGTTTTCAAATGTCGAAATTTACATGGCTACAAGGAAATTACCATAAGATATCTAACCTGAAGATACATAAAGGATCATTAGATTGAGTGCCTCCTATTATTAAATTGGAGGAGATATATTCCACAAAAAACTTAACATGATCATCAAAAAGTGAATGTGAGGAAAATATGTTCATCGTTGTTAAATTATTCTACAATCAACCATGTGGAGGAAGAATCGCTAACAAAAAATAAGATATACACTTCTTTGTTAAGGATATTATTGGGCTACTCTCTTGAGGTATTCCAAACAATATGTCGAATATGTGACTATTTTCAATGAATGGGTCTCCTAGAAAAATCTAATGTTATGCCTCTCCAACCATAAGTGATTATTAATCCTTTTGAAAACTGGTCTCGAGACTTTGTTGGACCCGTCACTCTAGAATCAAAGAAAACAAGTTTATTTTAGTTGCATTGATTGCATAACACAATGGGTTGAGATTAAATATCTTTTCGATGCTACTGAATAAATTATTGTGGAATTTCTATTCAATGATGAACCAAGTTCATGAAAGACCTCCTCATTATATACCTTGAGACAATAATTTTTAGTGATATTGTCACCATAGTTAGCACACACCTTTATTGTAGTTACTTTCATGGATGAATACATTCTTTAACATATTTTTCTTCAAAATGTATAAAAATAAAATAATTTTTGTAGCACTAGCACTTGTCTTTTTGGTGATTTGAAAGGAACAATAGATATACATGGTTTCATCTTTTCAACATTTGATTTTAAAATGTTCATTCTCTACATCTAGTTTTCAATTCTCTCAAATAATCGATAATGTTTTGGAGTCTTCATAAAATAATTTTGCTGTTGATTTATCTCAAGAAAAATTAGATGAAGTTTAAATATTATTTTCATACACCTATACGCTTTCCTATAACCACCACATAATATTGTAACCAATGATTACAAGAACATTATAATGGTTATAGGATAACCTGTAGCATGCCGTTTTCAAACTGTTTTTCAAATTTGGACTTTTTTAGCAACAAATTATCTTGAGACAATGGTTTGAAGGTATCTGATGTATTCAAGTACTTTCACTCCCTCATTTATTTAGGCTTCATAAAATTATTTGGGTCCCAAAATTTAACTAAATAATTAGCCTTTTGTAGAGTGACAACAACACATGTAACAACAATTTATTTATTGATAACCTCAACATTTAAATGATTGAAAATATCCATATTTTATAAGTATACAAGTTTTAAAGTTTATTTCAAAGTTTCATTGCAATGCATTTCAATTCCAAATGTAAAATCTCTAGATGAGAAACTTAGTTAAGTTCTTTTGGCATGTTAAAACATGGAAGAAATAATAAAAAAAGTCTTGTTCCCCATCTTATATTTCATTTTCCTTATAAAATGACACATTATTCATTCACCTCACCATACCTTGTCATTTCAATTTTCATGCTTATTGTCATTATTCTTCTCCACCACCTCATCAAATAAACAACCATCATTGATATTCATGGTTTCCATGAATGATCATTTAACGACATGAATCCATAATTTTTCCAATCACTACATCTTATAACAAGTTCTTTCACTCAAAATTATCTCCCTCCTTCTATTTCATGATTGGAAGTGGAACTACCAAAAAACATGATACCCTAGAAATCACTCCATTGTCGCGATATGTGTAAATCGGGAGCCATGAGGCAAGAACCATTTCCATTGAAATCACTAGAGGGTTATCTTGAGTATAATGTGATAAAATCCATATTAAAGGATGTGCAGTGTCTTTTCTTCCTCTGTAAGAGTTTTTGGTACGAAAATTCCATAATGGAGGCATTTGCATAAGGCTTTTATGGACAAATAATAGAAATGGAAGCATTATGATGCTATTCTTGGAAGGTTTCATGGCTGAAGAAACTAGAATACCTCAAATAGGGGATCATTGGTTTAAGAATGAATAGGTAGAGAAAGGAGTATGTGATGTTTATGTTTGGAAATTACTGGGGGGTGAATAAATAATTTAAATCTTTACTTATTTCTCAACTTAATTTTGATTTTATGTAGCTAATAGTTTATGTATATCTACTATTATTGGACTCCTTTTGCAGGTGTAAAAGAGAGAAATTTGTATATATACTTATCAATATTTAAAGAACATTCACACAACATTCAAGAACCAACACATGAAGACACCAAATATAAGTGGAAACCCCAAATGGAGAAAACCGAAAAACTTTAGGCTGAAAGTGATGTGAAGGAATTCTACTACACCTTATTACATCAAAATTTTGTAGGCTCTAACTTACAAGAGGATCCTACCTCAAAGGAACCTCTCAATCCCACATATTTGCTGAAGGATACAACCCATAGGAGGCTCCTACCTCAACAATATACAATGTATTATTTATCAATATGTGACATAGAAAGGGACAACAATCTTTCAATCACAATATCAAGTCAAAGGTGTTGGTTACTTGATATAAAATTCCATTATCAAGTATACTGTAAATCTTCACTACTTCTCCTTTTCAAGTCTGTGCCTCTTCTGTCGCTACTCATCTACTTTCTCATACAGACTCCTTGACTTCAAGGATTCTTTTTCTCTTCAACAATGTATATTTTATAAGTAAGAGGCATTAGTTGTTTGTATTCTTTGCGGGAATATGAAATGAAACATTTTCTCTTGGTGTTCTAAAATTAATCACAAGCTCGTCTCTTCATTTCAAAATTTGAAAAATATTTGTAATATAAAATAGAGCTGAAATAAAATAGCTCAACTAGTAATGATTACAAGAGAAAAATCAAATTTGTATTATCTTGTATTATCATTTTTTCTATTTAATGAAAGAATATATTTTCCATCATGTGTATCAATATTTTATGTTCCATTTAATAATGTTCAACGTCCACATTGATTCTCATAGCCTTTTCACTTCACATCACTTTCATCCTTTGCGATTGCAACAAAAACATTCATCATCATTAATCAATCATCTTAATGACAACAAGTTTCCTTATCATGACCATTTGACATCAATTCCAACATTACTAAAATTATTCCCCTTTAGCATTAATGAGAACACAACTAATCCTCCTCCTTCCTCCATTTGCCTTATTCCTCCCACATTGACATCAATGGTAAGGAGTGGTTGTGACCAATTAGTCTCTGAGTTTCATGCCCCAAAAAAATTCCATAACTTTGCATGAAAATAGGTAGAAAAATATGGAAGAGTAAATGCTACTCCAATGTGTATATGATAAAACCTATTATTTCAAGTTTTCTTGAAGATAAAATCTTACAGAGAACCATAATAGTGGCACTTGTGAGAAGAATTTGTGCTATGAAGGATCCATTGCATACTGTAGAAAGTTCATAACCCTAAACATGCTTGAGGTTACTATTTGAATTTAAGGCTATAACAACATCATCCTGTGGGCAATATACATTCATTGTTATATCTTTTAAAAAAACATTATCAATCACCAATTAAACAATGGTATGGTGTGAGACAAAGTGGAACAAACATTTCAAACCATATCATCTCCCTTTTTCTTTCTACATCATAGTTGGAGCCTTTTACATATTGCATATATTTTTAGATCTTGTGGATAACATATGGTAGTTTAGATCCTTTTGTTTCATTGAAGTTACACACGTGTGGATATTTAATTTCCAGTCAATGTTTAATGGTCCAGTCACTATGAACGTTGTAATTTATTCTATGTTGGGGCTTTGTAATGAATGTTGGAGCACATATCAATTTTAGCATTATATTCCAAAACTATCCATTAAACCATATGCATCATAACAATAATATTGATACCATCATTATAATAATCCCATTGAAATAATTACATTGTGCGAGGAATAATGATACCACAAATAATGTTGAGCCAAATGATTTTATGCCAACATTGTTCACAAATTTGTGAGTTGCTATTCGCAATAATGTAAGCATTATTCGTAAATATGGTTCAATGTCACTGACTTTATATGGTGACTACTACCCACGGAATATGACTTCAGATGGTGACCACAAGCGATGGAATATTTGTACCAAGTAGATCTAATCAAATCACTTCCTACGAACTCAAGCACAAAGCCTAATGTTGAGCCTCAAACCTACACTTCTTTACACATCCTCCCAGCCTCTTTTTCCTATTCATTTCCCTATTTTTCCATTCATTCCCTCCATCAATTTGCTCAAATCGTTGTATTTTAGGACATTTTACATGGTTTTCTAATTATGCTAATGACTGTGTTTGGTTTAGAATTTTGGTTAAAGGTGCTGCTTTTCCGCAGCTCATATAGGGTTTACATAGGGTTTTCTGCAGCTGATCCCGGTTTCCGCAGCCAACACCGGATTCCACAGCTGTTTTATTAAACGCTATGTTCCAGGTGTCCTCCAGGAAGAAGAGCCACATGGGAAAGTTTGTGGAACCAAGGACATGGTGTGTGTCCCTCCAGATCATCCAAACCAGTCATCCAAGCCCGTGGTCAATGAGGAGGCAACTCTGGTCAAACAGAGGTCATTGGCGGTGGCACGACTCTGCGTGTTCTGTTTTAGAGCACGTGAAGAACAGGTGACATCGTCCTCAGTTATGAAGGTAGTGGGAGACATAATCCAACAGCGGATTGAATGCCCACAATGACCGTTGCCTAGATCCGAGGACGTAGCAGGACTACGTGTTTCTATTCAGCTATTCGAATTACTTAGATTTCGTTAAGTTAGTTCACCTTCTGCAATTATAAATAAAGCGTCTTTGAACATTGGACAAGTTAGTTGTTAGCTGCCGTTTTTTTACTTTTGAACTCCCACTGTATCTTCCTATTTTATGCACAATACATGAGAAGACTGTTATTCCATTTACGTGTGTGATTGATCTTTGAAACGGGTGGAGTAGGCAGAGGGCCCCTGTTTACTAAAGGCCTGTACAGTGTTTTTAGTTTCTCGCATTTCGTTTTCTTATTTCATGTATATAATCCCTTTAATTGTCGTGTTTTAGATAGGTGTACATACATTTCAATTTCTGCTTGTTTACATTTCTGCTCTTTATTTTCATGACTGATCAGTGCGTTATGCAAGTTTCTTAGGCGTGCGCAGGACAGTTTTATGCTTTTCTTTTTCATATCTCGTGACGCTTGTGATCATCTTGTCTATGTTACTGACCTTGTTTTTTTTGCAGCCTTTATTTCCTCATTATCACTTAGTCAATCTACATATTTGCTTTTTGTTTGTAGATATCAAGTTGTTTATCTATTGATGGTCTCTTCTTCATAACTTAATATCTTTATTGAGGACCAAAACATCACATAATGCAGCTTTTTTTAGTTGTTCAGAAACTCACAATTGCTTGACTTGTTTTTAATTGTTTATCACATGATACATTCAGTTAAAAGCCAAGAGGTTAAGAAGAAGTTAAAGTATTTGTGACTAGTCTTTCTTTTAGATAGATTTACTTTAGTTTCACATTGCTTAGTTGTTATTTGACATGGATTTCATTTGCATTTCCTTGCAGCAACAGAGGCACTGGGCCAATGTCATTAGTCTTTTATTTGATGCCTTTACTTTGCTTTAAGCATTGATTTCATTTCAAGCTTTCTTGTACAGTACTTTTAAGTTGTAAAAAGCACATCACAATCTCACACACTTCACTCACTTGATTTTGAGTTTTAAGAAGCAGATCACAATCTTACACACTTCACTCACTTTATTTCATCACACAACATTAGGAGAGATATACTTGAAAACAACCCTAAAAAGTAAAAACGACAAAAGCTTAAGAAATAATTGCCTAAGTACATACAGTACACCTCACTTCATCAACTTACGAGCCCCGGGTTGACATTTAAAAGTTGCAATTTAGACATCACTAAATTGACCAAACATTTTTGGC